>JABCKD010000322.1:0-28815 GCA_013186415.1 Fusarium sp. NRRL 66088
ATATTAAGTTATTATTATTATTATAATAAACTTTTATAAAGACTTTTACTAACTCATAGGATATATATAATACTCGCCCTCCCCCTATGTTTTGCCAAGTCACTCCGCTGTTCGGCCCGCATTACTATTAAGGTTGCTCTGAGAGGGCAGTCAGCCAACTTAGGTACCGACAGTACCTTGTACCTCGCTTCGGTACCTGCGAGAAGGCCCCTTGCAGATCAATCCGGCGGGGTACCTGAACAATCGGTACTTGACTGGCTAGCCTCTCCTCGTCATGGAGTCAGACCTAGCGCCGCGATCGGGGAGACCCCTCCATTTTTTACTCACCGACCATAATTGGATCCCTGCGCGGTCGACGACAGCCCACCTCAACCAAACGATCTTCCGCAAACCTCAATCTGCAGCGCCGTTTTGACGAAGAGGCAGGTCTTGACCATTCTGAGACTTGCTACTACTCGCGATGGCGGAAGCCAAGAACCCAGGTCCTGAGCGGATCTCGATTCTGGGCGAGGCCAATATCATTGTTGATCATGGCCTTTGGCTCAACTTCGTCGCCGACGACCTCCTCCAAAACACCCCAACCTCGACATACGTCTTGATCACCGATACGAACCTCTTCGACACGTATGTGCCCGCCTTCCAGGCTCGATTCGAGGCTGCTGCCGAGGGCAAGGCGACCCGCTTGCTCACCTACACAATTCCTCCGGGCGAGGCTTCCAAGAGCCGGGAGACAAAGGCCGAGATTGAGGACTGGTTGCTCTCGCAGCAATGCACTCGTGACACCGTCATCATCGCCCTCGGTGGCGGCGTTATGGGCGACATGATCGGCTATGTCGCAGCAACCTTCATGCGCGGAGTCCGTTTTGTTCAAGTCCCGACCACATTGCTCGCCATGGTTGACTCATCCATTGGCGGAAAGACTGCCATTGACACCCCAATGGGCAAGAATCTGGTTGGCGCCTTCTGGCAGCCCAAGCGCATCTACATTGACTTAACCTTCCTTGAGACCCTTCCTGTCCGTGAGTTCATCAACGGCATGGCCGAGGTGGTCAAGACTGCGGCCATTTGGAACGAGACAGAGTTCGCCGTGCTGGAGGAGTCGGCAGCTCACATCCTCGAATGCGTCCGATCCAAGGGTGAGGGCCGATTGACACCCATCAAGGACGTGCTTAAGCGCATTGTCATTGGATCTGCAGGCGTCAAGGCAGAGGTTGTTTCCAGCGATGAGCGTGAGGGTGGTCTTCGCAACCTCCTCAACTTTGGCCATTCCATCGGACATGCAATCGAGGCCATTCTCACGCCTCAGCTACTTCATGGAGAAGCTGTGGCAATTGGTATGGTCAAAGAAGCCGAGCTGGCCCGCTATCTAGGCGTTCTACGCCCAGGTGCCGTGGCCAGGCTTGTCAAGTGCATCGCCAGCTACGATCTCCCAACTTCACTTCATGACAAGCGTGTTGTCAAGTTGACTGCGGGCAAGAAGTGTCCTGTCGACGTCTTACTTCAGAAGATGGGAGTTGACAAGAAGAACGACGGCCAGAAGAAGAAGATTGTGCTTCTGTCTGCCATCGGCAAGTGCTACGAGCCTCGTGCCAGTGTTGTCGACGACAAGACGATCCGGACTATCCTATCGCCTTCCATCCAAGTGACGCCTGGTGTGCCGAGCAAATTGGATGTTACCGTCACCCCACCGGGTTCCAAGAGCATCTCCAATCGAGTCTTGATCCTGGCCGCTCTTGGTTCGGGAACTTGCCGTATCAAGAATCTCCTTCACTCGGACGACACTGAGTATATGCTATCAGCTATCCACCAGCTCGGCGGGGCTTCCTACTCTTGGCAAGATGCTGGAGAAGTTTTGGTCGTTGACGGCAAGGGAGGAAACCTCCAGGCTGGCAAAGAGGCTCTCTATCTAGGCAACGCCGGAACGGCATCCCGCTTCCTCACCACTGTCGTCGCTCTGTGCTCTCCAAGTGACAGCGCCAGCTCTAGCATTCTAACTGGCAATGCGAGGATGAAAGTTCGTCCGATCGGCCCGTTGGTCGATGCTCTACGTTCGAACGGCGTCGAGATCGAATACCTAGGCAAGGAAAACAGCCTTCCCCTGCGCGTTGATGCAGCTGGAGGATTCAAGGGAGGTGTCATCGAGCTTGCGGCCACCGTCTCGTCCCAATACGTTTCGTCGATCCTCATGGCGGCCCCTTACGCCAAGAACCCGGTGACCCTACGCCTCGTGGGTGGTAAACCCATCTCCCAGCCTTACATCGACATGACCATATCTATGATGGCATCCTTTGGCGTTCATGTGACTGCTTCCCCAGATGAACCGAACACCTACCACATCCCTCAGGGCAAGTACCAGAACCCAGGCGAGTACATCATTGAGAGTGATGCCAGCTCTGCCACCTATCCATTGGCAGTTGCTGCCATCACTGGTACAACATGTACCATTCCCAACATTGGTTCGAAGTCGCTCCAGGGCGACGCTCGCTTTGCTGTCGATGTATTGCAACCCATGGGCTGCACCGTGAACCAGTCGGACTACTCCACGACAGTGACTGGCCCTGCGCCCGGTGAGTTGAAGGCGTTGGCTCATGTTGACATGGAACCCATGACGGATGCATTCCTCACTGCATCAGTCTTGGCTGCTGTGGCCTCGGGGAAGACACAGATCACCGGTATCGCCAACCAGCGAGTCAAGGAATGCAACCGAATTGCGGCCATGAAGGATCAGCTAGCCAAGTTTGGTGTGCAGTGCAACGAACTTGATGATGGCATTGAGGTTCTCGGGAGAGGACAGGACGGTGGTGTCTCAGCACCAACGGCTGGCATCTATTGCTACGATGACCACCGAGTTGCCATGAGCTTCAGTGTTCTAGCAGTCGCGTCACCCAGCCCTGTCATCGTCACTGAGCGAGAGTGTGTGGGCAAGACATGGCCTGGATGGTGGGATATCCTGTCGCAGGCTTTCAAGGTCGACATGGTTGGTCATGAGCCAGACGTCGATGCTGAAGAGGAGGACAGCAAGAACTCGATTATGGAACGCTCAGTATTCATTATTGGCATGCGGGGTGCCGGCAAGACCACGGCTGGCAACTGGATGGCCAAGATGTTGGGTTGGAAATTCATCGACCTGGATCAAGAGCTCGAGAGAAGAGCTGGATGCACGATTCCCGAGATGATCAGAGGCAGCCGCGGATGGGGAGGCTTCCGCGAGGACGAGTTGTCACTTCTAAAGGACGTCATGGCAAAGAACTCGCACGGCCATATCTTCTCTTGCGGCGGCGGTCTGGTTGAAACACCTGAAGCCAGACAGCTCCTCAAGGACTATGGCAGAAATGGCGGCAATGTCTTGCTCATCCATCGGGACACAGAACAGGTGGTGGAGTACCTGATGCGAGACAAGACTCGCCCGGCCTACACCAGCGAGATCCGAGAAGTCTATCTCCGCCGGAAAGACTTTTATCAAGAGTGCAGCAACCTTCTCTACTACAGCCCGCACTCGGAGTCCTCTGGGTCGAAGAGCGAGATTCCGCAAGACTTCCAACAGTTCGTGTCCTCCATTTCTGGCAGAAGCACTCACCTCAGAAAGGTGATGGAGAAGGACCACAGCTTCTTCGTGTCTCTGACTGTGCCCGATGTGAGCGAGGCAGCCAGCTTGATCCCGGAGGTTGTCGTCGGCTCCGACGCAGTTGAGTTGAGAGTCGATCTCCTTCAAGATCGGTCTGTCGACTCGGTCACGCGACAAGTGTCTATTCTTCGTGCCCTAGCCAAGAAGCCCATCGTCTTCACTCTACGTACCGTCTCTCAAGGAGGAAAGTTCCCAGATGATGCCTACGACGAAGGCCTTGAGCTTTACCGCTTGGCCCTCCGAATGGGTATGGAGTATGTCGATATCGAGATGACCCTTCCCGAAAACATCATCCAGACTGTTACCGAGTCTCGCGGTCACTCGCGCATCATTGCTTCACACCACGATCCCAAGGGCACCATGTCGTGGAAGAATGCCTCGTGGATTCCATTCTACAACCGCGCCCTCCAGTTTGGCGATATTGTCAAGCTCGTTGGCGTTGCGCGCAGCTCCGAGGACAACTTCGACCTGGCCAAGTTCAAGAGCAGGATGCAATTAGCACGGAAGACGCCGATGATTGCCATGAACATGGGTAAGGCAGGCAAGCTCAGCCGTGTCCTCAACAAGTTCTTGACACCTGTCTCTCACCCTGCCTTACCCTTCAAAGCTGCACCTGGACAGATGTCAGCTGCCGAGATCCGTCGAGGTCTGGCCTTGTTGGGTGACCTAGATCCATGCAACTTCTACTTGTTTGGAAAGCCGATTTCAGCCTCTCGATCGCCTGCTCTTCACAACACCCTGTTCGGACAGACAGGCTTGCCTCATCAGTACCACCGTTTGGAGACGGACAATATCCAAGATGTTCGTGAGGTCTTGCAGGCACCTGATTTTGGAGGTGCTTCTGTGACCATCCCTCTGAAGCTGGACATTATGGGTCAAGTTGATGAGCTCTCGGAAGCAGCGCGTACGATTGGTGCCGTCAACACTGTTGTTCCGATAGGTAAGGCTGATTCCAATGGTCGCCGACGCCTCCTAGGAGACAACACCGATTGGAGGGGCATGGTTCACGCTCTTCGTGACGAAGGAGTTGAGGAGCAGGCCGACTCCGAGACCAAGGGAGCCGCCATGGTGGTTGGGTCCGGTGGCACTACCCGAGCCGCCATCTTCGCCCTCCATTCCCTGGGCTTTGGTCCGATCTACATTGCGGCACGAAACCAGGCCAAGGCGGATGCGCTTGCCGCTGACTTCCCAGCTGAGTATCAGTTGCAGGGTCTGAGCCAGGCTTCAGACGCTGACAAGGTGTCTTCAAACATCAACGTCGTCATCAGCACTATCCCAGCTGATCGGCCCATTGACCCAAGTCTCCAGGAGCTCGTTGGTGCTTTGCTCAGCCGACCGGCTGTGGGCACAGGGCGTCGTGTTCTTCTCGAGATGGCCTACAAGCCTAGCCACACCCCGATTATGCAGCTGGCGGACGAGGCAGGCAACTGGACCACAATTCCGGGTCTGGAGGTTCTGGCATCTCAGGGTTGGTATCAAGTAAGTTCATCTTTGCAATCACAATGTATGATATGGTAGCTAACATGCCCTCTCTTAGTTTGAACTGTGGACCGGCATCATGCCCTTGTACCGCGACGCTCGTTCCGCTGTCCTCGGTTCATAGAGGGTCTACAATGTTCGATGCCAACAACAGTAGGCGCGTGTAGGTGACTATGGTGACGAAAACAGAGCGCGCATGTGAATGGAGCAGTTAGGTGTGAGGATGGCTACGGAGGGTAGCAATGTAGATTGCAAACACACAAAACAAGGTGGACATAGAGAGAGATTCAGAATAGACAATTTGTCAGGCAGTATAAGGCAGACCTTTTTTTAGTTCCTTTCACTCTGTAATACGTCGCATAGTCCAACATGCCATCCTACTGTAAGTGAAACTACATCAGCAAATCTCAAGATGTGACGTTGTTCATAATGTTACCGACAGACCCCCACCAGAGCATCCCACCAACAACACCGGGATTGCGTCAAGGCGGAGACTTTGTTCCCCAGCCATGCCAGCCCTCGATGGAAGCCTTTTCCTTCTAAAGTAACCTACGTACTGCCGCTGTCTCTGGATCTGCTGCCCTAGAGCATGCGCAAATGCAAGACATCGTCATTCTACCCAAAAACAGTGATCAAGTAACCTCACACTCGATGCGCTCATCCAAGCGCAAATCTTGGCGACGTCACAAGGGGTGTGGTTCGTTCATTGTGTAATGTGTCTCGGTCCCCAAGGAATGGTGACAGCATAGAGGGAACATGAGCTCGGTGCAGGTCGCTAGCCGGGGAAGCTTGGAGCTTTAGCCCCAGCTCTATTCCATCATCAAACGCATATCAATCATCGATTGCGATGAGGCTTGGATCTACAGGGCTAGCGTCAACCGTTTATCAGCCTCTGGAGATCTGAGGGGTGGACGGTTCTAAGATTCGTGCCCCTTCACTTCGACAAACACGTACTTGGAGCTTCTACTGGACAGCCAAGTACACAACGCACATTTGAGACAGGTTTCGATTGTAAGTTGTCAATCCTTCTTTTTAAATTATATCATACATCATCATCATCTATGGATATAGTTTTTGGGATAGAACCCATGCAAAATTCCAACAGGCCAAGGAAATCGAAAACCAAGTTCAAGCTGATCGACCCGCTCTTGATCGTTTCTCCAGTGTCATGACATCGTATACCCCATAATCTTTCCAACCTGCAGTCATGACCCAAAATGACACCGTTACACGCTCTTGCATGCGGATCAAACATCCGCTACCAACAAAAATAGACAGGCCAAAACGGCCCGTGTAACAAACAGACCAAAGCACCAAAATGCAGACCAATCCGTAGAGGGTACCCAATTGCAAAGCAAAATTGAATGACAAAAGACGCTGTAAAAAAGACCCTCTCGCTCGTTTGTTTTTTTGTCTAGACCAGTTTCCGATTTCCGATTTCCGATTCCCAATTGATTCCAATATCGCACGACATAGCCCAGGCGTTCCCGGCCGGCCGAGTCGAGCCTAGGGCTATGCCGTGGTCATTCCGTGTAATTGTTTTGTTGGATTTGTAAGTAATGTACAAGTTACATCAGGGCCGATGGAAGTACACCCAGCGTTGCTTCCATGCCCTTCGATTAGATGCCAGACAAAGAAAAATCGGGATCAGGGTGCTCCAGAATGAGCATGCCGTATCCATGACGGACGCCATGTCATCATCAGGAGTGCTGGGGAGTGATGCTGATGGCTGAGCGACAGGTCGGGCGGGGGCGAGTGATGTCACAGTCTGAGTCGATGGGCAGCCCATGACGTCAGTCGGGAGGACCCTTCCTGCATGAGGACCCTGAGACCCACTTGCCCGCGTTGGAGCCCGGTCGCCCTGTCGCTTTTTCTGCCCTCAGCCAACCCAATTCAAGCAGGTTGAAGCCTCGCATCGACCGGTCCACCAATGCCAAGCCTAATTCGACCGTGGTCCACGTCATGCAGCATCATCTGTTGCGTGAGAAGACCCGTCGGTCCCAGCTCTGCTGGCATCTGGATATTATCAAGCGAAGCCAGGGGTGGGCGGTGGGTGGTAGGAGTCAATCGTCCGGGGACGGGGATATGCCAGCCTTGCAAGCCGCTCAACGCCCACTTCAGGCGCCGCCGCGTCGCCGGTGCTTGCCCGGCAGCTCCACATCCGGGTGACACACCCGGTAATGTCTTGTGAGAGCATCCGCCCGGCTGAAGGTCTTTTCCTCGGTGCAGAGATCGCAGCGCACCTTTTGCTTGCGGGCATTGTGGATCGTGTCTTCGTGACGAGTGAGATCATAGGGCCGGGAGAAGATTGTGTTGCAAGGCTTGCCCGTGCTCGGGTTGATCCGATCGCAGCGATGGGGCCCAGCCTGGCTGTTAAGCAGGCTTGAGGTCATGCCCATATCGCGAGGACGAGCAGCTCCCAGTGCCTGTGTTTGGCGGTGTCCCTCTCTCTTGTGCTTCTGGAGGAGCGCAGGAGTCTCGAATCGGAGAGTGCATCCGTGATATGTGCAGGTGTAAGTGCCTCCGTCTGCGGTAGTACTGCTGGGACGGGTTGCAGGGGTAGTGTTTCGTGACTCGTTGGAACTGGATCCAGCGGAGCTCAGGCGGGGAGGGGTCTCGTTGCTGGGGCGGGGATGCGCGATGAAGGGATACTGCTGAGGAACAGTAATGCCAGACGGCGCCTGCGTAGGGAGGAAGTTGAAGTGGCCATGGGCGCTAGCATCGTGCATCGAATGAGCCTGGGATCCATGGTTGACCATGTCCTTCGCAAAGTGGTCCATCTCGAAGCCAGAAGCACCCTGAGGAAACAAGGGGAAATTGGACTCGCCCTCAGGCTCGTTGAACTCCAGAATAGCGTCCTTGGGCGAAATCGTCTTTGGAGTCTCAGGCTCGTGTCTCTGACTCATCTGCTGTTGCATGAACTGCGCGTCGTGCTGCGCCTTGTTCTGCTCGCGCATGCGCTGGGCTGAGTTGAATGGCATATTTTGCGCGAACGCGGCATTGCTAAAGTCGTGAGCCGGCGAAGGTGCCAGGGGAGAGCCAGCCCGGAAAGGCGATCTGTCTCGGGAAGTGCTAGAGGCCGGCGAGTGAGCAGCGCTCAAGTGCTGGCTGTTGGCTGCGTGGAGTCGCTGGCTGAAGACATCGTTTGTGGGAGAGACAGCCATCTGCGCTTGCGAGGGCGGAGTAGATGTGATGGCAAAGTTGGGGCTGTAGAGCTCATCGCCATAGACATCCGTCATAGTCCTGTCAAGCTTGGGGGCGTTGGGATAACCTATTGAGAGGAATTGTGAGCGCTGGTCGCTGAGGCCTCCGTCCAGAAGGAAATCTGTACCTTTTCGCCTCCTCTCCGAATGATCGGTCTCGCCAACTGTGGGAGTCGCAGGTGAGTCACCTGCGATGGAACTCGCCACCGAGGCAGGATGTGATCGCGTCGAGCCGGAGAAGTCAGGGGCGTGCATCAGTCCCCGATCCATCCGTGGCTTGCTGCTGGGACCTGCAAGTGTGATGGGATATGCCAGCTCAGGCATGGCATGCTCCATGCCACCGCAGGACTGGTAGCCGGAGTAGGGAGCCATTGACTTGGCCAGCTGATAGTAGGAAGGGTTGGCGCCGCTCTGGTCGTGGACGTCGGTGATGGCGATCTGAGGGTTTGAAGTGTTGTGGGTAAATGGAGAAGCGGGACCAGCAGTTGAAGAGCCCAGAGAAGACAATGATGACTCTCGTTGATGAGCAGCGCGGGAGAATCTGGGAGTCTGATGGGCGATGGCTCCCCAGGCGTCGGGCTGCATTAGGTCTGAGGGAAGCTGCTGGCTCAAGGCGGCAAGCTCGTCGTCGTAATTCGATCGTGAAAAGTCTGAGTAGGCGGTAGGGTTGTATTCGGAGTCTTGGATATAGGGATACTGTTGAGTGTTGGAAGAGTTGTTCTGATGTTGTTGAAGCTGAAGTTGTTGCTGATGAAGGCGAGGGATCGATAACATGTTGATTGAGGAAAGAATAATTGTGTTTAAAGTTGGGGGAGGAAGTGGCAAAAAAGACGGGATGGCTCTCCTTTTAAGAAAGAAGGCCCCGTGTGAGCCGGAGCGAACTGGAATACCAAGATGGAAACGAGTAGACAGATGATGGACTGGCGCCGATGTATCTGCAGAGCGAGCCCCACAGACCGAGAGAAGACCCTGAAGGTCCCACTTTGATGATGCACAGGACAGGGCCCAAATCCGGGATCTGGGCAGGATGACTGGCTGGACTGTGCCCGGGTACCGACTGAAAAAAAAAGCAAAAGACGTGAGTGTCGGTGCGGTATGTAACCCGGGATGCAAGGGTGGTGTGGACTCGAATGGAGGGGCGTGTTGTGATGGTGTGTGGTGTGAAGTAATGGAGTGTACGTTGTGTGGTGGTGGTGGTTCGTACAATCGTCAGGTAAAAGCCGTTATTTTCGTTTCGCTAGGTCAGCGGCGGGCAGCTAGTGCGGTTGCTGATTGATGCTTTGGTGATTTATGATGCCGGTGATGCTGCGATGGACGCTGATGTAACTGCTGATTGTCTCGATGGTTCGAGTCGCTTCCGGCGGTTGCTCCAGAGGATTGATGATTGTTTTCTGATTTCAAATGTTTCCATCGCTTAAAGCCAGGCCGAGGATGTCGCGCCAGATATACTTGGATGTATCAGCCGCCCTCCATTCGCGAGACGAGCCCCCGAAGGACGAAGTCCGACACCTAGACGGAGCCCTCCCAAGCCGACAGACAACCAAGCCTCACGCCCGCAGCGCGCGAAGCCCACTCCGGGGTCGCAGACGGAGCAGGGGTACGTATCTTTAGGTTTTGGCTCCAAGGGCCAAGGCCAGCTCGCACCCAACGCTCCAGGGTTCCAACGCCAACACGGCCCATCCAAGCCAAGCACCCAATGACCACCCCCAATCCCTCTGCCGCTCTCCTTGGAAAGCCCTTGCCAGCCCTGGCTTTGCGACTCAAGTTTTTCTCCTCGTGCATGTTGGCCGTGTCCACTGACGTAGTCTGGCCCCGCCGATCTTTCATCTTTATTCGCTTTCTAAGACGATCCCTGTCCAGCGCGGCATGCCACGCACAGCCACATTTCCGTCGTTGGTAATACGTTGTCGTTCCCTTTCCAATGCCAATCCGTCGGCATCCGCCACACTCCATTTCCACGTCGTTCCACCGAGTTGGAGTCACATGACGGTGTTGCGTAGAGGTCACATGAGCTCTGCTGTCGTATGTTGCTTCAGAGTGGTCCTATCCATGTCGGCTGTTAGGAGTCACCTTAGATAAGCCAACCACGCTCGACAAGTCTGCTGAGCTAAGGTCGGGAATAGGAGGGTGTTGTCAGCTAAAAAATCTCTTCCGCTATGGTACCCGTCGCATGACACATTCGATGGTGTGACTGGCCATGCGTCCCTTCTACCTTGCTCAACACCCGGCATGTCGTTTCCCAACGGAACGGAGCAAATACTAGACAGGGTGAAGGTTGATGGGAAGAAAAAATTTTCATCCATCCTGTCTAGGGGGGGGAGGATAGACTGGTGCGAGCGCAACGCAGGAACAAAAACCCAGTCACACTCCCTTCTCCCCCCCCCTAGCTCGAATGTGCAAGAAAATACCCAGAGGTGCCATGGTGATAGGTAGACAGATCGTAGAGGAAGTCCGCCGATGCGTGACAAGGTCTTCGGCCTGACCGACCCGCTCCGGCCCTCGGACTTGGTCGGGTTTGTGTTCCCAGCCAATCAGGGGTGTGGCTTGACGTTGGCTAAGCCACAACCCTGCCAATTTGAAGGGCTAGACAAGCTCAGAGTCCATGCCCAGGCCGCCAGATCGATCTGGTCCAACATCCGTCCCACCCATCTCCGAAAATCCGGACCGTCCACCTGCAGCCTTTTTCGTTCCTCCGCGGGACCGAACAGTTCCAGCTACCTTACCCAAGACAACGGGACTTCCGGTATGCGGCTAAACATCGTTCCAGCTTTCCATGCAAATTCTAGCTTCCTGGGTGTCGGACAAGACTTCCATACTTGGACAATAAACGGAGGGTGTGAGGCTGAAGTCTGGGAAACGATATCCAGGAAGGTCAATACGGAGGTGGGCCTGAAATCTTTATCGCGACCGTCGTATTCGCAGGGTGAATCACCAGCCAGGCACGCGAGAGGTGAAAACCCGATAGTCTGGAGCCGGGGTGTTGCGAGTGACCTTTCTCCGGCCCGTTCACACGAGACATGACCCGTCTGAACTGGTATTTCTTACTGGTCAGTGCCAAGCTCAGGTCGCGAGAGTTCATTCCAAGAGTCACCTTAGCAGAAGCTCATGACTATCCAAATGGACGCAGTTGCATGACACCAAAGTGGACTAGGCTCGACGTTCATCTCGATCCTACCCCGAGCCCGCAGTTGGAAAAACTCTGAAGTCCAATTACCAAGACATTATCCGTCAGCCAAAACTGAACATGTGAGCCATAACACCCGGGGCAGCCTAGAGTGTATCCATTAACCGCCCGCGGGGCGCGCGTAGGGCTGGCGGCCGAAAGACCCGCAACGGCGGCGGCTGGAGCCGGGCGATCCGCCGGCTGGCCTCGGGGCAGGAGAATCTGAACAAATCTACTGTGTTCCACTGAATAATCTATCTGCCTGGTAGTTGCGTAGGTAGGTAGGCAGCTGAATACTGCCGATGGCTTTCGGGGCAGGTGGTATTGAGCACGTTACAGCATCTCAGCCAGGGAAGCAGATGAGGCAAACCCAGCTCCTGAGCTCTATACAACGATGCAAGTTTGTGGATCTCCGAGCCTTGAGCGATCCAGCTCCTTGAGCTCCCCGAGCCACCGATCTGTAATAGCAAGCTATGCTGCTGACTTGATGGCAAATGCTGGAGCAAACGGCTCCCAAAGCGTGGGGTCCATGCTACGTTACGGGCGGTCGGGCCGCAGAGGCTTCAACATTCGTGGTAAGGCCAGCGCACCGGCTCCAGCGGTGGAGGCGTCTCTCCAGAAATGCCATGTTCCATAACGCTTCCATGCATCATCGAAAGCCGGGTCGTGCATTTCCATTCCGCATCTTGTGCGATTCCTCTGTGCTGGGTGACCTTTTCCTTCCAGCTAGCACGGTTCGGTGTGTCCGCGTGGGGCAGCCTTTTCAAGTGGAGGCTCTTGTTTCGTGCTACCAGGCGGGTAAAGAAATAAATGACAGCAAAACATCACAGAAGGTTGAGTAACTGCTGTCAAATATGATAAAAAAAATTAACGTAAAATATACAAAGGAATTCAAATGTATACTATAATATTATAAAATACTCTAGAGCTCTTTTGTTTATTCTTATTGTACTTTGGTGATTACCTTTGGGGGGGGTAAGCGAATGCGTTTGTAGTGGTGTGTCACTTTTCCTTCGTTTTTCTTCAACTGGGTGCCACCCAGGATCGAGAAAAAACGTGCGAGTGTATCTGGGTAGCATGAACCCCAGCAGTGCAGGGGTCTTTCGCCAGGCAGCTAACAAACGTCTTTGTTCTCCTTTGTGTAAGAAAATCAGCATCATCTTGTATCATCTTTTAGTCAATTCATGTTCGTTTTCCCGTCCTTCATCTTCCGCGCAAGCCGGCCAAGAAGAGAGAGGCATCCAAAGTCCGATGCGGAGACTGCGGATTTTAGGTGCGTTGTTCCTGCTCACAAATCCATTTCGTGTTCCTTCGGGTCCAGGCCCACCCCCCGGATTGCTGGCGCGGCGGCCTCTAATTTTAGTCTCCTCTCCACGTGGTCGAGGCCCAGCGATCCCTCGGTCTCGCCACCCGTTCGCTCCGTCGCCCGAAGAATTCGGCCGATTATCTAGTCCCCGTCACCAGAACGGGAACCCCAACATTGGATCTCTCCCAGGTCCAGACGTGCAGATCTTAATTTCACTGACCCTCTATGTTCCCGCCAGCGCAGTGTATATTCAGCTTTTAGATCCCTCCTCCGTGGCTGTACCCTCTCACTGCCAGGATAATGATCACAGGACCTTACCGGATCGTTCTAGAACGGATGCCGTTCATGCACTGCGATGGACCGCACCGTACTGTAATGCCTCGCTTTCGTATTGCTCACCATCCATCATACATGACAAACGGCCCGTAATCAGTAATCATGACACCTATGCGGTTTCTAATTGCATTGTTAACCAAGCCTCAAGTTGGTATTTGGAATTCACTGTAGGCTTGTTGTAGGGTACCATGACTCAATTGTTGTGGCAATGTCGGCTTTGTCAACGTCTCTTACCTCAACCAACCATCAAGTCTCCGCGAACGAGGAAGCGAAGTTGACACATTTGCCACTTACTGCCTCACATCAACCATGTGTTTAAAGCACTTGAATATTTGCAACTATCTAGATACATTATGATTACGAAAGGATCACTAAAACATCAACCTCACGAGTGACGGTGGTTTGGCACAGGGTAGGTGATTTTGGCGAAGACGCGTAACAGTTTAGAATGTGGCTGATGGGTCATTGTCAACGTACCCGTACTCGTCAGCTATTCAGCCTCGCCATATGCTCGGTGCAGTATCCTTTTTCGAGGTTAAACGGCGTTGGCGGGAACCTTCTGGTCCCCAGTGAAGGCATCCACGACAAGAGTGTTCGCGATTGCTATCCCGCCCGCAACCTCCAAAGGAAACAAGGTCATCAGATATAGACAGAACTATGAACACTGCTATATGTCAATAGGTCTACTTGCTAAAGAGTCAATCATACCCCTCGTATAATAATGTTACGACACCAATACAACTCCTCGGGTGGGTTGATCGGTTGTTCAATACTGGCATGCCCACCGACCAGTGAACCACAGACACGCTGCGTCGAGGAACCAGGCAACATCGAGAGAATTGGTGGTGGCCTCTAGTCGGATAGTCACATGATCACAGTCTAACATTCACCGGTGTTTATCGAGCCTACGCATAGTATGACGCGGTATGGAGCGGAGATACACGGGAGGCGTGTCGGGATTCAAGTCACGCGTCACTTCAGTACATGCCATATCAACAGGATGGTCAAGATCGCCACACGGGCATGATTGATTATCCCCAATGTAATCCCCATTTCCCTTATGATACAGAACACCCAAAAACAGAACCGGACCCAGTTGTCATCATGAACACCCACATGGTGCTGCGCGCCGAGCACAGCGGATCGCAAAGATTCGTAACAGACATGTAAAACAGAACACGCTTAACCACCGAAACCGTAGAGGGTGCGGCCTTGTCGCTTGAGGGCGTAGACAACGTCGAGCGAGGTAACGGTCTTTCGCTTGGCGTGCTCGGTGTAGGTGACGGCGTCGCGGATGACACCCTCGAGGAATGTCTTCAGGACACCGCGAGTCTCCTCGTAGATCACTGTTCGTATTGTTAGTCGTGTGCGTGTGAGATGTGATGCGATGGATACATACTGGCAGAGATACGCTTGACGCCACCTCGGCGAGCGAGACGTCGGATAGCGGGCTTGGTGATACCCTGGATGTTGTCACGAAGAATCTTTCGGTGGCGCTTGGCACCGCCCTTGCCGAGACCCTTGCCGCCCTTGCCGCCTGTTGATGTGATGTTAGTATCGTGTGTTTATGGTGTGCTGGTTCGGAGACGCGACGCGTCTTCGGAGGTCGAGGCAGGTAGATGGTTGGGGTGCGGTGACTTACGTCCAGTCATTGTGATGGATGTGTGAAGGTGTGTTGGTGGGAAAGTGGAAGAACACGCAAGGTGTATGTGTTGATGGTAGTAGAGAGGTGATGGATGAAGTGTCGAAGTATGAGATGCGGTAAGTGAAGGTGGGAGCTGGCGAGCTTAAGTACAAGTGGGCCAGATTCCAGATCAGTTGCTGGGCCCACTTTCTGATCCGGATCCCTGTCCGACGCGATCTGGCAACCAAGCGCGAAAAAAAAAAAAAAAAGGACGCGCCATGCAACGAATTAAAAAAAATCAGCGTGTGTCGATTTTTTGTAAGTGGGGCCTTCTGGAGTGTCTGGTTTTGGATAGTCGGGAATTCAGCACCCACCTGCTAAGTCCAGCATCGAGATTCGTGACATTTAGGGTAGATGTGTCGAAAACACCATGTTTATCGAGAGGTTGTAGATAATGAGAGTGATGCTATGTTTTTTGGTTGCTTATGGATATGTTCATAGCTTTGAAGTATTGTAGTATTTTTAGACATGCGTTCCTTGTTGCTCCTCACATTGTATTGTTGTGGTGGTGTTTCAATTATCTTCTTGATCTTTGTCGTCACCGATCTGCTCAACAAAGCTAACACTTTGCTGCATGAAACAAGAGATTTGTTCGACCACGAACACTCGCGTCATCCAAAACGACAAAGAGGGAAAGGAAAATGGCCACACATCAATCACTGAACGTGCCACAAGAGTTTAGAATTATCGTATGCGCATTGATTAAGACAGATGGTTCGAAAGCAGCTGTGGTGGTGGTTTACTGTATTCAACTTGCTACCACTACAGAAATTGACATAAACACACTCATAGGACACAACGGGAAGCTTAGAGTCACACGGGCAAGTGGCAACGACGCGATGAGTCAGGCTCTGGAAAGGCAGGTAAATGCCACACTCACTCAACGGGTGTACTTGCGCGCACACAGAGGTACCGCGCGCCTGCAAGCTCCCCGTTCCCCAGACTCAAAGTCAACCCACCAGATCCTCCGATCCCCTTTGCCTCTCGCGCCAGAAATGCCGTGCCTGGCTGGCTGCCTGACCTTACCCAGCCATTTTTCTCATTGGCTACGCGTGAACCCAGAATAAAGGGCGAAGACGTGATGTGGGGCCTCCCAACCATCTTCGTGGGGAGTGATTTTCTGACCAATCGAAAATCGGCGCGCGTGCAGTTTTTTTTTAATCAGTCGCGCGCATTTTCCAGCGTGGTAGGCACGAATGGCTGGGGACCCATTTTCCCATTTTCGGTGGGTGATTGCAAAAAAACAGCCCAATCAGTAGCGCACGGTCCAACACTGCCAGATCAGCCGCGACCAGGAAAGGTGCACGCTACAGGTATTAAAGCAATCCCCCCGCCTGCCTTCTCTTCCGACTTTTCCTCCTGCATCACACACCCACTTCAGCCTTCACCCCCACCACAACCATCAACAACAACATCATCAACACTTCTTCCATCAACAACTTCATCCTCACATCAACCTTCAACAATGGCTCGCACTAAGCAGACCGCCCGCAAGTCCACTGGTGGCAAGGCTCCCCGCAAGCAGCTCGCTTCCAAGGCTGGTGAGTCATTTCCCCTCCACCGCATCTCGACGCGACACGCGTCCTGACCATCACGAACATATACTGACCATCAATAGCCCGCAAGTCCGCCCCCTCTACCGGTGGTGTCAAGAAGCCTCACCGCTACAAGCCCGGTACCGTCGCTCTCCGTGAGATTCGACGCTACCAGAAGTCGACCGAGCTTCTCATCCGAAAGCTCCCCTTCCAGCGTCTGGTAAGTTCACTCTTCCGCACATGTACTCAACCGACCGCGACTGACATGCGACAAACAGGTCCGTGAGATTGCCCAGGACTTCAAGTCCGATCTCCGATTCCAGTCCTCCGCCATCGGTGCTCTCCAGGAGTCCGTCGAGTCCTACCTCGTCTCCCTCTTCGAGGACACCAACCTGTGCGCCATCCACGCCAAGCGTGTCACCATCCAGTCCAAGGACATCCAGCTCGCCCGCCGCCTCCGTGGTGAGCGCAACTAAGCTGGAGATGCTGGGATAACTGGGAGGATCACGACTTTGCTTTGACACGAGGGAATATCATGGTTTAGGGGATAATCAAAGGCGTTCGCGAGGAACAAATGCTTTTTTCTACAGTTGGGATGTACACTACACAGTCAGCACCATTGGTAGCGACTGCATGCAATTGACCACCGGTCTATGACCAACACCAGCCTCCATCGTGACATGCCTGCAATGACATGACGGGTCGCAGTCCCAATACTTAGATAGTTGCAAACCTCAAAGCACAACGCGCCCACATCATGAGCATCATTCATTTACGCGACTGTACACACCGTGAACAACTCAACGCGTCATCCCGAGATGAACGGGCCCTGAAACTCTGGTGCGGACTGTCCCCTTAGTGCTGGTTGATTTCTTCAGATCATGTGCCCACACGTGTCAGCTGACAGGCTTGGTCAAGACTGTATTATCAACACCACCTCAATGGAGTGCTGCGCCGCTTGTTCGGGAGTTGCCTTGAAAGTCATGGATGAGTCAAACAAAGGAACGATGCCTAGAATGTAGAATGCGGGTCGCCAGATGATGGTGCAGATATGGTATGGGTATGGTGGGTGCACCCAGGTCTTGAGAGACAGGATATCGAGTCAAGTTAGATGATCAGAACAATGCAATGAATACTATACTTCTTCGACTACCAAACAAATTGACAGACTGTATCTACTCTTTTACAACCCTAATTACGCCAGAGAATCAACATGATATGTAGGAAGCTGCGCCAAAACATCGAACCCTCCTGTGCCAACCTTTCCAAGCTTGCCCATCACCGACCGACCGCTGGGCGTGGCGAGGTCATCCCAATCGCCGTCGAGCACAGCATCCTTGAGGAACGACAGTGTTGTCTCGAAACTCATCTTGGTGAAGGGGCTGACGTTGCCCTTCAGACCCATTCGGTTGAACGGCGTGAATCCACCATTCCTCGTCATGTGGTCGCCAATCAGGTTCAGGTGGCGGTTGTCGACCTTGATGCCGTGGGATCCGAAGACACCAGCTAGCTCCTGGACGATGTTGCTGCGAGCCGCCTCAACACCGTACACTGCCAGCACGGCGGCAATGTCGTTGGTCTGGATTCGATGGGGGTCGATGAAATCGCTGTACCTTTGCATCGCCTGTAGGTTCACTCCAGCCGTGTGAATGACGCGTACGCCCTTCTCTTCCACAAAGGTGCAGGCTCCCACGCCAGAGATCTCTTGAACAACCGTCTTCTTGACAGCATCCTGCACAAGGTTGAGCATGAGGACCTTGGGGATAGTCGAGTCGAACTCGAGGGTGAAGCTGCAGTCGGTTCCACTCTTTGCGTCGAATGTAAAGTCCGTCACCTCGGCGTATGAATCCAGAACGCGCTCGGTTCGTGCCTTTGCTGACCAGTCGATGCCATCTTCATCCTCATCATCATCTACAGGGGCCATGCGTGGGCTACCTCCGATGCCTTCGTCCTCGTCCACATCATCGGCGGCGTCACGTGCCATCTCCTGTTGAACGGCATCGTCGTCGTCGTCGTTGGGACCGTATGATACCGCCTCGGTCCGGTTGGCCCGCTGCTTGGCATTTGTGGCATCGTCATCACCTTCGTCATCGTCGTCGTCCTCATCCCGGATGGCTTCGGCATTAGGGGCCGCCGTTTCCACCACACCGGCCTTGACACCGATCTCGGGCGTAGCCATGGTAGACTGGCTCTGTCGCTTCTTAATGTCCTTCTTGACGAGGGTAAGAAGACGGTGGAGCAGCTTCCGCTCAACGGCGTCCATGACATCCGTAACACTGATGGCGTAGGTCTTCGTGTACTCCTCAGAGGCGAAAAACTTGAGGTCAACCCGGTAAACCTTGGCTGAACCGTATATCTTGCCACGCCCGACCTTCTCCTCGACCGAGATGCTATCCAAAACGTAGCCAAGAGGCAAGACCGAGATAGACTTGGCAAAAGTCTCCGCGTCCGCTGTGGACATCTCATCAATCGGGTAAAGGGACATGGCTGGCGTAGAAATCTTGTCACTAGCAGTCATGAGAATTTCTCGCAATCGCGGAATACCCAGGGTGACGTTCTTGGCGGAGTGACCAGCCAAATGGAACGTATTCAGTGTCATCTGTGTTGAAGGCTCACCAACTGACTGGCCTGCCACGATACCGACAGCCTCACCAGGCTCGACAAGAGACCGCAGGTACTTCATCGCAAACAGCATCTCGGCGTTCTTTCTGTTGAGACTCACGCGAGAAAGGGCGAGCTTCTTCTTGTCTGACTTGTCCCGCACCAGACCGTCCTTGTTTTCCTTGAGATAGGAGGTCATGGCCTGATAGAAGTTCTCCGAGGTAGCAAAGGCAGCGGTCGCCGGGTTGAACATGCTGGAGAGTGGGTCCTGAGCCTTGGGGTCATGGGCCTTGACATGCTTGAGAGCCTTCTTCATGTACTTGGCGATGACTTCTCGGTGCTGTCCGAGCCTATCTCCTATGCTAGGGTCGTACTTAAGCTGAGCAGCCTGGGAGGTGACGTTCTCAAGAATGAAACTGAAATCGTCCAGATACTTTTGCTTCGTCACATCAAGACCATCCTCTCCATATAGGAACTGGATCATGGAGCCATCGGCATCTCGCACGGTGGTGTCGTAGGCGACGGTCAGGCCCTCCATGCCCTTGATGACACATCTCTGTAGATATCCGGATCTGGATGTCTTGACAGCTGTATCGATCAGACCTTCTCGGCCGGCCATGTGATGGAAGTAGTATTCCTGAGGGCGAATACCAGTCAAGAAGCGCTGCACGATGTAGCCGCCGGCTCGAGCGTGAGTCTCGAATGGGTTGAAGCATGGCAGCGACTTGCCGCTGACCATGATAGGCACACGTCTGCCTTCCAAAACCTGCTGACCAAGGTTACAGGAAATCAGGGAAGCGTTGACTCGGGATCCCTTTGCACCAGATGTTGTCATGGCCTGCATCTGATTCTTGGGGAATGGCTTTTCCAGACCGTTGGGAACGCATGCAGTCTGAACCTTGTCCGTGATGCCACTGAGACCCTCCTTCATCAGAAGATCGAGACCCTCCTGCTTGCTGTCGTCGCGCATAACCTCCTCCAGACGGTCAAGGAGCAGGGGATCACGGGGACCGGGGTTCTGCTCCAGAGAGACGTACGATGAAGCGACGTTGAGACCGACTGTGTTGGCAGGCACAAGCGCTTCTCGTCGGGCCTTCTCTCCCTCGGGGGTGAGTCGCAGATCGTCCATACCGCAAGAAAAAGCTCGCACGTTGAGGTACCTGGTCAGCAATCTGCCGAGACTGCTGAGCAGTTTGCCTGCAATAGCAGGGCCGTAAATCTCATGAACAGCGTGGACAACACCGCCCGAACTAGGACCAATCTGCGACTTGTCCAAGATTCCAGTAATGAATTCACCATCCTGGAATAGAACGACGCCCTCTTCCGAGTCCTTGCCCCACTGACTGGCCTTGATTTGAGTCTCTGCTCTCATGCATAGACCGCCACAGTTGGGTGGCTGCATGTTCTTGAGGATAGTGGTGATGACCTGCTTGCCAGTCCACCTGGGAACTGGTCGGATCACAGCTGGGGCGACAAGCTCGATCCTCTCGCCGACGATGTGACCGCTTTCAGGGCGCAAGGCGTTATACACCAGTTGTTGATAGTCGCCGCGGCTGAAAAATGTGTCTCGGTTGCAGAGGGCCACTGACACGGAAATGTGATCCTGAATAAGACCTCGGAGGGGTTTGCCTGCGGTGTAGGATAGGTATTGATGATCGGTGTCGGCAATCTGAAGGGCTTCTGCTCGGGCAACTTCGTTCTGGGGGAAATGCATGTTCATTTCGTCACCATCGAAATCGGCGTTGTAAGTGTTACAGTTGGCGTAGTGCATTCGAATCGTCTTCTCGTTTGGCAGAACTCGCACTCGATGTCCCATGATAGACGGCTTGTGCAGGGTCGGCTGACGGTTCATCAAGACAACATCACCGTTGGTGAGGTGGCGATAGACCTTCTTGTTCCTGGTTCGGGCGGCGTTGCTGCTTGTAGGGGCGAGAAGCTGGTTTGCTAATGACACGCGGTCGTCAACGGACTTGTTTCGAAGGTTGACAATTTGTCCGTTCTCGTTCTCGATCGCGAAAGCGCCGGGCCACTTGTCCACACCGTTGATGACGGCCTGCTGCATGTCGCGGAAGTTATGGCTGGTCACCGGTTCGGGATACGTCAGCTTCTTGGCAAATACAGGCGGAACACCGATTTCGTTGGTCTCGATGTTGGGGTCCGGCGAGATGACACTTCGAGCGGCGTAGTTGACTCGCTTGCCCATCATGTTCTTTCTGAACAGACCCTCCTTCTTCTCAAGCTTCTGCTTGATACCGTCTTCATTGCGCTTTGCCGCGGCGCCCTGGACGGGGTTCTTATCCTTGTCAATGAGTGCGTTCACCGACTCTTGCAGCTCGGTCCAGGCTTGGTGAAGCTGGTTGACATCTGCTCGCTCTTCCTGGAGATGGGCATGAAGTTGGGCAATTCTTCCGCAGCCTCTAAGAATGTTCTTGTACAGCGAGTTCTGTTGAGCCTCTGAGATCTGGGAATCGCCTGTACGGGCCTCTGGACGGTATCGGTTGGGTGGCACCATGAGGATCGTCAGGAAGAACATGTCTGGAGTCACCTTGGAGGAGCTTCGGGTTGCAGGCTTGGCATTGTAAAGAAGAGCGATCAGTTCTTGCTCCTTGGTGAAAAGCTCATTCAGGCGGGCTTGGACTTCCATTGCACTGATGTATCTCTGCGGGATGGCAGCAGTAGCGGTGTCGGCGTCGGGCATGTCGATATCTTGATCGGCGCCATCCTCATCGGCCTGTGCCTTTTCGCGAGTCGGCGAGCCCACATCCGCAACACCCTCATCGGATGAGTATCCGTCTGGCCTCTGCTTTGTCGTGGCTTGGTGAACTCTTGCCATGGCGTCGGCTTGCTTGAAGTTCTTCTGAGCCATCTTGGCCTTCTCTTTGTCTGACAAGGATCTTTCGAAAACCTTGACAAATCGATCCTTGCGATAGGATGGAGAGATACCGCCACAGCTGGCGCATATTCTCCTCTTGGTGATCTCGGCAAGAAATTCCTTGATGACCTCTCGTCGCATTTCGCTCGCGCCCTCGTGTTTTCCTCGCTTCGTTTCGCCTCGCTTGACCTTGATGCCGCGAAGACACTTGTCGACATATCTGTCTCTTGCGCGAGTGACGTTGTCGATGGAACTGCTGTCACCCTCCTCCTCGGCCTCACTTTCTAGTCCTGAAAAGTCACCCAGCTCGATGGCTAGGTCATTCTCGCCGATGGCGCCAACAATGTGCGCTTCCTGAATCAGGCCATGCTGTAGGAGCTTCAATTTGCACACATATTTGTGCAATTCTTTTTGGGGGAGTCGAAAACCCTTGCAGTAGACACAGGCGGCCTTAAGAAGTCGGTAGGCCTGGTCCATAAATACTGGGTGATAGACAGGGACGGGGAGTTGAATGTGACCGGCATGGCCGGGGCACGTAGACTGGTTCAAGTTGCAAGTTGTGCATCTGCGATCGACCCGTCAGCCCCCTCGAAACTCGATACACTGGGCTGGAACTTACGGCGCATCACCCCAAGAACCGAGCGCAGGGTCGTATAGACCGCCTGGCACTGGATTGAGGAGGTTGTCGAAGGTACTGTCGTTCTCGATTCGCTTCACCGAAATGGATCGGATCTCCTTTGGCGACAGGAACGTAAACTCGACACTCTCCACGCCGGAGGCGACAGGTTGTGCGATATTCATGATGACGCTGCTGCCGCTCAGTCGAGCGCAAAGAATTGGCAGTTAGGCGACGTCTCCGAGTTAACTGTTAAAGTCCATTGCCCGGTGCAACGTGCGAAGTGAAGGTGAAGGTGGTGGGGGATTGAAGCTTGGAACGTGAAAACAAATTTTTGGCGGTGCGGAGTGGCAGAATTTTAGGCTGATCCATGCTCAGTGAATCGCGCCGCGACTCAGTCTCGCCTTACTCCATCATTTACATCATCCACCGAACCTCACATTCCACGCAACGCCATCCTTCTTCAAACCATCCGCTTTCTGGGCTTCCATCCGACTTCTACTGGGGGAAATACTGATCGAATAAACGGAATCTCCTTGATTAAGCCTCACACGGCTGGGGAGGCGTCAAAGCACCTGTCAACCACCATATCCTAGCCATGGACCGTCAGAGCCAGTCCCCCGGCCTTGGGCCGCGCCACGATGCCTCGTCAAGGGTACAAAAGACGGAATCGGCTGCCGACAGAATGGCTGCACTAAAGGCTCGTGTTGCTGCAGCGATCGGAACAAGCAAAGCGAAAGGTGGGCTGAATGTTGGCCTTCACCCAGCCTTGGAGGATCTTGGATCATGGAAGCCTGCCAATAAATCGAAAGACTCAACACCTTCATCCTCGAGCGCGCGATCGGATAAGGCTCGAGGCCAAGATGGCTTCAAGGCCGGCTCCATGGGCAAAGAAGGTGGCGAGAATCCGTATTATGACCCTGGCCTGGCGTCGCAATCAGGTGGTGGAAAGGCACGCCAGTCTCGATCACTCGTCTTTAACCAGAAAGGCAAATATATTGCGCAAGCCAATGCTTTGCGTCGACAGGCTGCCCTCGAGGCGATGAAGAAGCGAATCGCAGAGCAAACACGAAAGGCCGGTATCGACGAAGACCTTGACGTGGAGCGCAATTTCGTGACGGAGGCTCCTTCGGGAGCTGAATGGTGGGATGAAGGACTCGTTGCTGGCACGAATTACGACCTGGTGGACGATCCCTCTCAGCTTAAACTCAGCACGCCTGACAGCATCATTACCGAATATATCCAGCATCCAGTCGCCCTCGAGCCGCCACAAGATCGCCATGTTCCTGCTGCAAAGCCCATGTTCTTGACATCCAGAGAACAGGCCAAGCTCCGCCGGCAGCGCCGAATGGCAGAGTTGAAGGAAATGCAAGCCAAGATCCGCCTAGGATTAGTGCCTGCACCTCCACCCAAGGTGAAGAAGGGCAATTTGATGCGAGTTCTTGGTGATGGTAAGTTGAACCCCTATATCGCCATCCTCTGGTCGCTGTTCTCGTACTAACAAGTTTATAGTTGCTGTCAAAGATCCAACGGCCGTCGAAGCACGAGTAAACCGCGAAATTGCAGAGCGCCACCAAAAGCATGTCGAAACCAATGAGGACAGGAAACTCACCAAAGAACAAAAGCATGAAAAGTTGGCGACAAATCAGCAAAAGGATGCTGACAAAGGAATCCATATTCTGGTCTTTAAGATTGGAAGCCTGGCCAATGGACAGCACCGATACAAGATTGGCGTCAACGCCGAGCAACTGGCGCTCACCGGAACATGCATCATGCATCCAAAATTCAACCTGGTCATTGTCGAGGGAGGCGAATGGAGCATTAAAAAGTACAAGAAACTCATGCTCAACCGTATTGACTGGACTGAGAACGTGCCATCAAGAGATCGAGATGGAAAGCAGGGGACAGTACGCGACTGGCTCCTTGCTGAGAAGGACAACGGAGAGCTCAAAGACATGTCCATGAACGAATGCAAACTGGTCTTTGAGGGTGAGCAAAAGGCACGGGCTTTTAGAAAGTGGGGGAGCAAAGTGTGTGAGACAGACGCAGAGGCGAGGGAGGCTCTCTCTCGTACCAAGATGGACAACTTCTGGTCTCTCGCCAAGGGATTTGTTTAGGCAGTTGAGGCTCGATGAAGCCGCAAGAATCACGATATTGGCAACATGGGAGAATGGGGTAGGCTCTTGGTGAGCCTGTTGGTCTCTGCTGCCGGTTTCTCAGGTTGAGAAGCTCGAAAGAGCGCCCGAGGCGTTGTGCTTCGATTCTCCCTACTTCCTCATCTATGGACCAACATGTTTTCCAATGCAAGACTTGAACGGGCGATAAAAAGATGGATACCTCAGAGTTAATATAGATGCGCTACCCGGGCAGCCCCTGGTCAATAGGGAGCTTGTGGAGGAGCGTTCGAACCACTCAGTTGGCTGGCTACTGATTGCATCTCAATGGCTAGACCTCATACTTTGATTCACCCTTAACAATTTCGGCTTGCGAGCCGATATCAATTGCCGCCTACGATCTCGGATCGCGGAGTCGGTTGGCGGGAGGAGATAGATTCCGCTGTGGGGTTTGTTTCGGCCTCGGAACCGGAATGAGGGGGCTTGCGCCTGTGTGAGTCAACTGGTTAGTCAATGATCTTCGAAGCAAGTCAAGTATAGAAACCAAGAGCATCGCAGTTGAGGTGACCTTTCTTTCCCATTCACATGTCGCCCGTCGAAGGATAAGCCACAAGACAACCAACTGGCAGGGGCGCAATCACAACAGACCAAGATGGAATACACAAAGCGGGTAACCTTCCTATTTCGGTGACTGGATCTGAATGCTGACGGACTATTGCCAGACTCGGCGAGAGTGGTCTCAAGATCTCCAAGATCATCATGGGTTGCATGGTCTTTGGTAGTTCCAAGTGGGAGGGATCACCATGGACCCTTGACGAGGAAGAAGGACTCGAGCTGCTTAAAAAGGCATATGACCTGGGGATCAACACTTGGGATACAGCTGATTTCTACTCCAACGGCGCTTCCGAGGAGATTATCGGCAAGGCCCTCAAAAAGTTCAATATCCCTCGGAGCAAGGTGGTCATTCTCAGCAAGGTCTACTTCCCTATCGCGGAAGGCGAGGGCACAAGAGTTCCAGTTGTAAACGATGGACCGACAGTGAACCAGATGGGTCTTTCCAGAAAACACATATTTGATGCTGTTGACGGAAGCTTGAGGCGCCTTGGGCTCGACTACATTGGTGAGTGAAGCCGGATGTGCCCCTCTCCGGCCGTCGACGAACCATTCATTTGACGGCTGTCAACCATCCCGCCAAGAGTTATGGCAGCCTACCAATGTGGTGGGCAATTGAATCCTGGCAAGCGGCCAGGATCCAACATTGACGGTCCGAGTGGAACCGTAAAAGGCTGTCACTCTCACCACGGCCCATGGCATTCCCAAAGCAGAATTCTCTGCAGGTGATAGTAACAGGGGGGATAGAAGAATCCTAGAGGTGATTGTGCCAGTGCACCTTTCCCCCTCATCCCGCTCCACTTGTCAGAGTCTCGACTTTCCCACCTGAATTGTCAAGAGCCGCCTCTGTGTTGGGACCTCGTGTCCTCTGGGCTCGGGAATTGCGATTTTGGGGTCTGCTTGCACCTCGGCTTCTGCGAGGCATCGTTGCGCACATGACGATTACCCTATTCACAGTCCGAACGAGACCCTATCCAGACGGCATTGGCTGATGTTACCCATTAGACGTCCTCCAGATCCATCGTCTGGACCGAGAAACGCCCCCAGAGGAGATTATGCGAGCTCTGCACGACGTGGTCATGTCGGGCAAGGTGCGGTACATTGGAGCCAGCTCCATGTATGCATGGGAATTTGCCCGACTGCAGCATATCGCCGAGCTCAAGGGATGGACCAAGTTCATTTCAATGCAGAACTTTTACAATCTGGTCTACCGAGAGGAAGAGAGGGAGATGATCCCCTTCTGCAAGGCCATAGGTGTGGGCGTCATCCCCTGGTCTCCCATGGCTCGTGGCCTCCTCACTCGGCCCTGGGGTACAGGCGAGAGCAGCCGTGCCTTGAACGACAAGCATGCCGCGACGTGGAACGCAACGGCCAGTGGGGAGGTCGTGGGACGCGTTGAGGAGTTGGCGAAGAAAAAGGGCATCAGCATGGCCGTGCTCTCGACAGCGTGGGTGCTGCACAAGGGATGCTGGCCGATCCTGGGCATGAACAAGCCCGCGCGGATCGAGGAGGCGGTTGAGGCGCTCCGTGTCCGGTTCACAGATGAAGAAGTCAAGTATCTCGAGGAAGAGTACAAGCCGCGAGCCGTCCAGGGGCATTAAGCTCAACCACCCTGTCCTGCCCTGGCTCGCGGCCAATGGGGGCCGGCGCGTAGCTAGCGAAGCAACCTGGAAGGACGGGCATCGGGTCAATCCATGAATGAAAGAAATGTATTTACCCTGTTTCGTGAGCCTCTTGTCGGAACTCTGGCGCCCCGGCGGCAAAAACTGGTGCGCCTAATAAGCTGTCATCAAGGGGACCCTTGAACGCTCGGACGGGCCTTTCTTGCTTGGCCTTTGCCTACTCGGGCAAACTGGTCGCGACTTTACCTCGTAGGTCGTAGACCAGTGGAGGCTATGGAAGCAGGAGAGTGAGAAAGAAGAAGGACGAGCCAAGTTGTGTGTTAGTAAATGGCGATTTTTCCGTGGATATCCTGGACGCAAGCCGCCTGGACGAGCCAGGTAGTCGACCATGAACGCGCGGCCGTGCCCCAGATGCGCCTCTAAGTCTGTTTAAGCGCGTTTCTCATTTTCTCGTGGCATGATCAAGACAGAGTGTCGTCGATGACCAGTTTGTTACCCAGCCCCTGTTCCTGTTGGACGACGCCGATGACAGATTGCAGACGTCGATGGCGTCTCCAGCACATGCAAGGCATCCAATGCAATGCGAAACGAAGGAAGGATTGAAAGGACCGGGCCGATGCTATAAGGCTATTCGCATGTAAGCATCGGGAGGCTTGAAGCCGTCCCGTTGCCTAAGCCCTTCGGGTTGCATCCAGGAGCGCCTATGATGGATCTTTGGAAGTGTCCAGGAAGACATTGAGGCTGGGCACGGGTGAAGGCTTTGATTTGACGTCTGGCAGGAAACACGCGCACTGTGGGCAGACGCGTCTCCCCGCTCACCCAGCCCATCTTCCCTCGGTTTGACACGAGTTGGAGGGCATCCAAGTCCGTACTCGCGCGACCTTGTCGGCACTGTCTCTGTGTTACATCTCCCCCTCCTAAAGTTCCTGGCCCGCTTCGCCCGCTTCCACTCTTAATTACTCCGTTGGTAGGGATGGATTGCTTGCTGGACCTCCACACATCTCCAGACCGGAGTAGCGGCCCTGTCGAACTAAACCGCAAGCTGCTCTCACCGGTAGGACCAGGGCCCCCTTCTCCCCTTTTCCTCTGCCTTCTTCTTGGCCTCGAACATGTCCGTCGTACAATATCGTATCGGCTCTTCGGATCTAGCCCGGCCTTGGTCTTGGCTTTTCCCATGCCCTGGCCTGCACTGGCCCGGACTCGCACGAGTCGCACGAGCTGCACCACATGATTGCTCTTAAAGCCCCCTGGCCATTCTTGCCCACGATGACAGCTCGTCCGCGATCCGTGGGTTGATCGATGCATGCCTGTTGGACCAAAAACCCCGCCAGCGCAAGGTCCAAGTGGTTCCTGGCAGACAAGGCATGGCATGGCGCGAGTGAGAGTCTTGTTCACTGCGTGGTGCTGCGCAGGGCAGCGCAGGGCAACAGCGCAAGGAAGGACACTGGACACACTTGAGAAGGACAAGGTTGTCCGGGCCATGGTAGCCGTTTTGCTGGGGGGGTCCAGGACGGATCTGGATGTAATCCATGACGCCACGGCCTTTGTTGGAGGCAGGCCTTGACTTGAACTGGTTCTCGTCCCATCACAGCGTCGGCCGATTTGTCGGCAGGGAAATCCTTGCGATACGCGCGCTTTAGACGCAGTCACCACCTCTCACAGGTCCCGACAGTCAGGCACGCATCCTTTCTCAGCACACACTTACGGTGGTGGTAACTTTGAGAGAGCATGGGCCATGCAAACCTAAGGGGGGGCTGTGCGCGCAAGCAATGGGACTGCGTGCTCTCGGACGGTTTGGAGGGTGTTGGTTCTTGGGGGTGGAGAACGGTCCGGCTTCACTATGGGACGATGGCATCACAGGCCGACAGGAAGGAACCATGAAGATTCTTTCGACGCACAAGCACAACCACCGTCTACCACCATCCAAGCCCAAGCCCAAGCTCCGCCCCGTCTTCCCTCAAATTCCTCATGTTTTGATACTGCCGAATATACGACCCCATCCCTGCCCCGTCCCCGTCCCCTTTCCCCAGTGCAGCGCAGTGCAGGC
>JABCKD010000323.1:0-27425 GCA_013186415.1 Fusarium sp. NRRL 66088
TAGATAATATAATAGGGTTCTATTATAGTTCACCGCCTATCCTAGCCTAGGCTATAATAATAAAGGGCGGGGTAATAATATATTATAAGTATTATTAATATAGAATACAAAATAATTATAATAACTAAGTAACTTATATTTATATAAGTGGCTTATATAATTAGAGGTATTATTCTTATTGCCCTAATTAACCGCCCTTTTCCCTAGTTAATGTACCCCCCGTGCTTAGTCTTCTAAGCGCAGCGGAAACCAAAGACGGGGAACCGGGCCGGTCTATAGGCCCCCTCAAGTAGTCAGCCAGGTAGTGCAAGTGCATGTGCAAGCGAAAGCGAGTTCTTGCACACCATGATTACTCATCAGTGAAAACTACCAGCAAGTAGGTATCTAATGAAGGACTGGGCTCATCTAGGGCCGGCGAGCGGGAAAAGTCCAATGAAATTCTAGTATAAACACTCACATGTGAGGCTATGGTGGTTGGGTGGGACCGGTACCACCGTGCAAGGGTTTGTTGAATATGGCAAGTTGCTTCGGGTCCCCAAGCTGCTTAATAATCATCGGCATGGAAGATGGATTTCCATAACAGAGAGGAGTCGCAGCTAGGTTCAAGGCCGTCATTATCGTCCCAATTCTGCCCACGCAACGGCTTGATAGTCTTTAGATGTGATAAGATGGAGCATTTGCTAGCGTCGATAGACTTCGTTTTGCGGCGTATAGGAGAGAAAGGGATAGCTGGGCCGTCGCCGTGATTGTGCATGGGGGGCCGGTGATAAGCTGGGTTGGTGGCGCTTGAAGGAGGAAGAAGAGACAAAAGCATAGGAAAAGGGGGTGCGGGGTATATAATAGCAGGATCAGATGCGATCATGGAAGAACTAGGGGGTGCCACGGGGGGCTCGGCAGGAACCTGATGAGGCATTCCTGATGGCGAGTAACGGGGATAGGGCATTCTTGGGTCCTGTGGGATGAAGGGCGTCGGTTCCTCTGGCCTAATATAGGGACTAAGAACATAATTGTCATAGAGGGAGTTTAGGTTTAGGTTTTGGGCGTAGAAACTGCTGTAGAGTGGACGCTGCGGGTCCGCCTCGGCATTTTTTGGAATATAGTATGGTGGTTGGGCTGACTGAGGTTCGGCAATGGATGGAAAGTTGTGAGTATTCCCAAAACGGAACCCTCCTTGATGTAGTGAAGGTTGATTTGGTAAGGTGATAGTCGTCGTCCACTGACCGGATGCCTGCGTAAGCTGGTCACCGGGCATTCTGGTTTGGGGTACCCCATATTGGAAAGGGATCTCGGTGCTCTGGGCTACCATGTTAGAAGTCTCTGAAGCGCGGAGGGCTTCCCCCTGTGTCATGTCAACCATCCAGGGGTGTTTAATCGCCGCCTCGCTGGTCATCCTTTGGAAGGGCCATGCCTTCATCAGTGACATGATGAAGGACATGACTTGGCCACTGGCTTTGACATGGCGCAAGACTTCAATCGGAAAGTCCAGGCTGCCTTCAAGGTACCGTCCGACGGCGGCGGGTATCCCAAAGACGGGTTGGCCTGTGAGCGCCTGGAAGACCGTCTCACCCAAGCACCACATGTCCACCTTGAATGCATCGATTCTCCCAGGGCTTACAGAGAAACCAAGAGTCTCAGGTGGCATGAATCCAGGCGTGCCTCTGACTGTTGTTGCGGCGAAGGCGAAGGCGTCCTCTGCGCGTTTGCTGAGCCCGAAGTCGCAGATTTTGACCCACCAGTCACCTGGTGGCATGGACTTGATCAAGATGTTCTGCGGATTGGGCAAATGTTAGGCAAAGGTAGGCTTTACCATTGAGACTTTGAGTGTTTGTACTAACTGCGGGCTTGATGTCTCGATTCGCGAATCCAGCCCTGTGCATCATGACGACACCGGCCAGCACCTGAGACGCGATGTCCTTAACCTCATTTTCTGGCAGTTTTCCGCCATTCTGGGCGAGATAGTTCTTCAGATCTCCGTGTGGACAATATTCCATGGCGATGTGGAGGTAATCAGACGTGGGCTTCTCGTACCAGCCCAGGAACTTGACGAAGAAGTCCGAAAACTAGGTAACCATGGTGAGCAAAGCTCCCATCGATTATACGTCCTGAAAGTACGGACCTTGTCTTGAGAGAATTTGGCCAGCGCCTCGAGCTCCCGCACGTAATGTATAGGCCCTCGACCGCCGGTGCGAACCACCTTGACGGCACGGCAGACACTCTCAGCATCACCATCTTCCTCAATCTTGTGCTCGAGCCATACGATCCCGTAACCTCCGTGACCAAGCACCTCTCGACGCCTCCATTTCTCCGTTCGTCTTCGTCGGCCCAGCGGTTGGGAATGAATGGTCAAATCGCCTTGGAAGGTCGTCGCTTCTAGCTTGGAGTCTCGCACGAGCTCAGGCAGTGGTGTGGGGTTGGTTGTCATGGTGGGGGGCGCTGAGCATGCGTATCAACATTCGAAGACTAGGCATCGCCTCGCACTCTTGTTGAATGTAGTTGTTACTCATGGATGATTTCCCACAGACTCGTCCTCTAGCTACGAGCTTGCAATGGACGACTCCGGTAGGTTCTTAACGGATTGAAAAGGTTGGTTCTGATGTGATGTGGGTGGCATTGTCGAATGCAGGGGCTCAAGCCACCAAGGCCAGCTGCGCCATGCATGTTGGCTTGAAAATTACGCCCAACGGGGCTGAGTTCACTCGGCAGGCAGTGAGGCTGACATGGAAGTAGCCGGCTGCCAGCTGAGTCCTCCCGGCCGTTCAGTAGGTACCGATCATTGGGGCGCAGCACAGGATGGTCAGGGACAGGCCCCCATCTCCCCGCGTCGTTGGAAGCCAGGCGTCCTGATGATACCCTCGAAACGTAATAAATATCCCACCCTTCTTTCTATCTAAGAACATCAGCGTGAGTGAAAACATGGCTTTGGAATTCGCGGCCTTCGCCTTGGCCATTCCGCCAACTATCGAACTATGCATGAAGTACAACCATTCGTTGTCCCAAAACACGGCCTCCCTTCTAACTCGCTTGGTTATGTAGATACGGGCGCGAGCTGAGAAGCCTTTGCTCGACTCTCAAACACGCTGACTCTGAGGTCGCGGAACGAGTTCTTCGCCTCAACAATGGTTGGCTACGATTCATGCACCAGCTGAGTTTCGTCAGCCGAGTTGAGCATGTCATGAACGACGAACACCGTGAGATCCACGAGCAGACACTTTACATGCTACTGGGGAAGTTGGAAGCTGTCACTCTTCTTCTAAAGCAGTTGGTGAGGCAGACTGAACCTGCACAGAACGAGCCATACACAAACCCAGAAGAATCCCGGCTCGGTGGTAGGAAGACGATGAAGTACGCCTTCAGGAAAGAGAGCCTTGACAAAGCAATCGACGAGCTGGAGACATGGCAAAAAATCGCAGACCAGTCCTGGTTCCTTATCATGAAAATTGCCCACCCAGACATCGACCAAGCCCTCCCATCGGTCGACGAGGCTGTCGAGGATGGTGGAAGCGCCGCCAAAGCCATTCCAGAAGCCAACGCCGTCCGGGCCGCTAGCCAAACTGGCCCTCTTACAGGCTCTGGTATCACCATCGAGGCTAAAGAGCTGGACAAGATGGACGTGCGGCAAATTCCTCTGTCAGTCATGTTTCTAGCTCGACGGACATTCTCGCAGGGTGCTGTTGCGACGTATATTCTTAGCAACGTTCAGTGCCAGCCCTTGACCAAGTACGACATGATCAAGAGAGATGCGAGAGATCTGGCTAGGAAGTTACAGCACAACGATCCTCACACGTTCGGTTTACTGTCATGCAAGGGCCTTGCGGTACCTTCGAGCATGCCTCAGATAGCACCTGAGGGTCAGCAAACAGAACCCGAAGTTAACTTCACCATGGTTTTCAGAGTCCCAGAGCAGTGCAGTGTTGATTCTGCCCGAAGCCTTCGAGACCTCCTCTTGAACACCTCTGGGCCGCTGTCGCTCTCTTCCCGTTTCAGCATGGCGAGAGAGCTAGCCAAGGCCGTCAGTTACGTGCACACCTTCGGCTTTGTTCACAAGACTATCCGGCCCGAGTCAATTCTCACCTTTCCCAAGACGGATGGTGATCTTTCAGTGTTCCTTGTAGGCTTTGAGAATTTCCGCAGAGAACACGGGTGGACGCAGCTACGAGGTGACGACGCTTTACATAGGAATCTATATCGCCATCCGTCTCGCCAAGGCGCCTGCCCGCGCGAAGACTACCTGATGCAGCACGACATATATAGTCTCGGAGTTTGTCTTCTGGAAATAGGTATCTGGACAAGCCTCGTGGCGTACGATGCCCGCGGAATTTGCCTCCCGACGGGCCTGCTCCTAGGTGTGCCGCCGGGTACGGTGGATGTAGGCCCTTTCCTATTGACCAGAGGCCAAGAGAGGCTGCTCTTCCTTGCTCGTTCTAGTTTACCTCGAGTCATGGGAACAAAGTATGCCGAGATTGTCCAGACATGCTTGACCTGCCTAGAGCCTCAAAATGGAGACTTTGGCGATCCTCGAGAATTTCAGGATGAGGATGGTGTTTGTGTGGGTGTTCGGTACATAGAAAAGGTGAGATGCAAATATTGTCTATTGTGAAGGCTTGCTAATCTCTGCTAGGTCCTCTTTCGTCTTAATACGCTATCAATTTAGCTCGTCCTCAGCGGATCATGATATATATCAAGAGGTTACGCTGTTAGGTGGCATTGGGACTTTAATGCCAGCATGTTTACGATATTGGGTTTTGATACCGTAATGTATTGATAGATGTGTTTGTACGGTAATCTAACAAGCGAGAGCTATTTGGATTGGGACATGTAATTGGGATGAACCTCCACCAACCTCTTCTGGCATCTCTGACACCACCTCCAATATTATATATATCGAAGACTCAAATCATCTGAGAAACGAATCCCACAAGACCAAAGACCACAAAGGTAGCAGCTCCAGCGCCTCTCATGCGAGGAGCATCATTGGTGACTGTTGCAACAGACGTATCGTTCTCACTAGTAAACCAATTGGCAGCAACAAGGTCAAGTCTTCCCTCATCAGCAAAGGTCTCAATATCAAACTTGACGCGATCAGTGACCTCGGTGCCGTTGAACTCCTTGAAGCTTGGCGGAACCTGGAATGTGCTGTTTTGGGTGCCGAAGAGTAGGGCGACATAACGATGGGGTCCAGTGCCTGGAGGAGGAGCAGGACCAAAGTAGGGGGCAAAGTCGGACATGTTGAGGGGAGGGCCTCCGGGGAGGGTTGTTACGCCTGAAGGGATGAACTTGGCCCAATGCAGGAATGGTGCGTAGGCGTTGCTGTCAGTGCCATTGGGAGCATCAAGGTCGACTAGGATAACGACATGGGATGTGTTGTTGGATGTAATCCTGAGGGTGGGAGACATGGCTGCATCTATGTAGAGTATTAGTGAGACCATTAGGGGGTATGCAACTTGGAGATCCTACCGCTGATGGGCACCAGGTCGCCCTTTGAGGCGCTGATGTTGCCGTACTTGATTCCAAGGGTATTATTGGTGGGGGGTGAAAACCCAGGCGGAGTCTGGGCTAGAGCTCCATGGACAGCAACTAGAAGAGCTGAGAGGATTTTGAAGTTCATTTCGGCGAAAAGGTGGGAGGAAAAGAGGTAGTAGGATTTTGGAGTGCTGTGGTAGGGTAGAGTGGATGATGTTGGTTTGCTTGTTGATTATGGGAGGCAAGACATGCAGATACTTATACCTTTTTATTACTTATATTAAGGGGAGAACTCGGAGATATCAACCCTCTAGGTCCGGCCTGATCATTAATCACTCCCCATATAAAAAATTTAACCTACGGTAATTCTCACTCGCATTCGCAAGGTGCATCATTACCCTAGTCCGATGGTGATGGCTTCAAACCGCGCTAGCGAAACCTACCAAGTTGGGATTAGCGCCAAGGCGGTGCTGACTGACAGGGGTTTCCACGACCGAGTAAGCTGCGCTTAAACCAAGCAACACTTGAACTCGTCAAACATCAAATTTCAAAGTCGAAATGCCTCGTCGAAGCCGTGGCTGTGCTGCCTGTAGATATCGCCGTATCGGCTGCGATGGCGAGCTTCCAGTTTGTCGACAATGCCGCATCACGAATCGACAATGCTCAGGTCCGTTGCAGGGCGCTTTGGTCATCAACCAGACCGACCGCATCATATCCAAGAACAAGAACCGACCAAAGCCAGAGATGATACACCAGCCTTCTAATCAATCCATGTTTGCTCACGCCTTCATCAACGAGTTCATCTCGTTCATTACGGCGAGAAACGAACAAGCCCGTCGTCAATCTTGGCTTACAGAGCTGCAGAGCGGTTCCATGGCTGAACAAGGACCTGCTCTTGAACTATCGATGCAGGCGACCGCTTTGGCTTATTGCGGGACTGTTTCAGGCAATCCAGCTGCTGTTAGGGAGGCCTGCAACATCTACGGCAGAGCCCTTATGAAACACTCAAGGTCCCTTGCTCATGACTTGAGTTCGCCCAAGGCGGCATCTCTCGGAACTTGTGTGATGCTCTCCTTTTTCGAAGCTATCTGCTCTACAAATCCTTTTGCGTACGGTACGCATCTTCAGGCGGCAAAGAAGATGATCGCCCTTATGCCGTGTGTGGCTGGCCATAAAGACGAACTGGTCATCTGGCAACTCGGCCAACATGTGCAATCTCAGTCAGTAGGTAACTTTCCCACCTTTATGGACGATTAACAACTGACCATCCCCTTATAGTTGTTCGTCATGCTTGCAACACCAGATCAATATCTACAACATGCATCAGTACCACCCTGCTGGAAAAAGATGACTGAGACAGAGGAACAACCCATGATGAGCCAGCAGGGCGTTGACCGTCTGATGTATCATCTCTTCCATCTCACAGACGTGTTTGTTCGAACATCATACACCACAGACGCCAACGTTCTCTTGGATGAAGACATAATTCCTGAGATCGACCGATTATGGCTCCAGTTCAAGGAACAGGCCACGCGACTGGGAGAGCTTATCCAGTGGCCAGTTCCAGCTGGAGCGCAATACCAAGATCCGTTCATTGCCATGGTCGTCGCCTACTTTGGAGCTTCTTGGATCTTGCTAAGTATCATAGAAACCCACACCTACGATCATCAGTTAGAAGATTCGTGCCACGCCATCCTCGAATCATCTCGGTTCCTCGGCGGCAAAAACCTAGGCTGTGCGCATCTACGCATGTTCTTCCCTTTAACTCTTGTAGCCATGCATGGCCCTTGTCGTGAGCACAGGGAAGCAGCAGATAGACTTCTAGGTCAGAGGATTCAGAACACAGCTTTCAAGGGCATGGGCTCGGTGGCGATCAGCAGGGTTCGGTCTAACAGAATATCATACAATGAATGATCACATCGAAGCGAATGGCACACCTTCACTCGGTGCCCAGTCAGATTAAATCCACTTCTGATTGTCTTTTGATTAGCTACTAGCTATCCCATATGAAAACTGTTGTATCTTGAACGAAAGTCGAGCCCCATTGCTCAGTCCGTCTTGGGGTCCTTCCTCATAGCGCCAGCATCTTGCAGCTTTGCCATCAGGTTCGCTGGACCAGGCTTTCCTGACTGGACCACAAAGTTTCCACTGATCTCCTCGACCTTGAAAAAGATGTCCTTGTAGATCTTGTCAAGCTCCTGCTTGACCTTGACCTTGTCGTCGATGTACTCCATGGGGAGAATGTAGGAGTAGGGAAGGCGGCCGTCCGAGGGTGGCTCAGGCATTTTGATGTTGCTTTGGAAAGAGTGTAGTTGATTTGTAGATAATGTTGGTGTATAGTCAGTTAGTCGCGTGATTTGCCTGCTGTTTAGGCTTGAGGAAAAGAAAGGACGGTATGAGCGAGCACATGATAGGTTTTATGGACAAGCCTTGCTCTCATAACACATGACCCAGTTCGTGATCAAAGATCAAGTGCGCCAAAGAAGGGTGTGTGAATCCATTGCGGCCGTATAATATCCGCAGTGAAGAGTGGCCCTCTTCCTAGCTCTACCCGCCATGTCGAGAGTGAAGAAGATCCAAATCACTTCATCACATCATCAGAACCATCCAAACAAGCTAGCCACGACCCCTCCAATAATTGGTCCAAAACTCCAGTGATTCCACTCGCCGCCACCCGTCACCGATTTACTGACCAGCCCGTCAGTGATAACCATAGACAGCGCACCGAGCAAGCCCAGCCCAACGAATCTCTTATTCCCAGTCAACCAGATCAGCGTAAGGGCGAAGCTGACGACGACGTTGCGGATACCGTAGATGCGCATGAGGCCAAAGACGAGCTTACGTGACTCGGGGTCTGCGGGCACTGGGAACTCGACTGATTTGAGGGAAGCTTCTGGTCGGAGGAGGGAGTTTAGGCCGAAGAAGGCTGGGAGGAGCCCAATGGCGAGGGCGCCTCGGTAGATGAACGTGTCGCGGGTAAGAGACATGATGAGGATTTTGATGAGCTGGAGATGGTAAGCAGGTGAGATGACGCTGGAAGTCGGGGTCAAAGACGCGTTTTATGGCTGAGATCAAGCGACTTGAAGTGGCCTTAAGTCCTACCTATCTCCGTGCTTGGTCCCCCGCATCATAAGCACGAGGTTGACCAATCGCGCCGCTTGGAAGTTGGAGTGAGATTTTAAGTCGAGATGATCCCTACCCTTCCTTCATTGCTGGGATGGGGTCTTGGGCATGGGTATGCACTCGAACCATGTGAAAACCGCATCTCCACGAGATACTGTGAAGGAGATAGTGAAACAGGGTTAAGAAAGCCTTTGTATTGATCATGACCGTATTTTGATCGCCATAGATCAAGAATTTCTTGAGCCTAGCTAGCATCCTTAACTAACTTTGCACATGAACGTAGACAACAACCACGTGTCCACGATACGAAGAAAGTGTGAGTATTCAGAAAGGTCCAAAACCGAATACCTAATTAAGGAATAACAAGACAAAGATCTAAGCTATAAAGGCACAAAGTTGCCGTGACTTCCTATTAAAGATGCGGATCTCACGTCAGACAATACTACCAAGGGCATTAATTCAGCCAATGTCCCGAAACAGGGTGCATGTTGCGCTTGGAACGGATCATGTTTCGCTAGACATTGAAAATCACATTCAATATGCGGGTTTGCATGCTAGGATTGAGTTGAAGAGAAACCAGGGGTCACAACTCTGCGATATTTAAGGCTTCAGCACTTGGTTAATCCGGGCTCATAACCTGTTGAAAAGAATGTTCACAGGATGCCAATTGGGGTATATCCAACACCAAAAGCTCCAAGTAGTAGAATTCCTCTAACTGTATCCTACTGGAAGAAGCAACATAGCGATTGGCCTGCGAAGCGAGCAACCAGAACAAAGAACCATCAACCGATATCACATTTGTCAGAATCAATAGGTCGAGATCAGGCTAAAACTCAACTCTAATCCTTACAGGAACCTACCAGTCACATTTCTGCAGGGTAGGCGTCCAACATTCCAGCAACCATCCGCACACAAGGAAGTGAGACACACAAGCCCAGACACCCTTGCCAAGCAAACAATGGCCTTTTTATTTCCTCCCTTCGAGTCTCGGCTAGCCTGGATAGATCCAGTTCGTGGCAGGATCGCGGTCTCATGCCGCACGTGAACCGAAGTTGAGCGCGTGTTTCATACGGGTGAGGCCGGTTTGGAACAGTTTTAGGTGAGGGGGAGTGGCTGGAGGTTAAACGGTGGCGTTGGTGCCCCTGCATCGGAGGTTGATATTCAGGTTCAGCTGCATGCCTGTCAAGTACTAGAGCCGCTGGTGGTTCTTGAGTATCTCTTGGCAAGATGTGGCTTCCTGGCTTTGGGGACTGAGGGCGGAATGGGAGACATTGCACTCAAACTCGGATCGCAATTATGGCGGAATAATCGCCGTCTTTGTCAATTTCAGGAGTCTTGGCTGCTTTAGAATCGTTCAATATCCTAACAAGGATGACATTGCTTATCATCATTGCTTCTCTTTCTCTCAACAGGAGGTCAACCCTACTGAGCTTGATAGATGTGACGACTTAAAGCCGCATACCAAAGGAACAGAAGGCGGCTTACTTCCCGTCACCCGCAAACGCTATCTGGAGTTCCCCAAGATGTATCCAAAGTTCAAGCCGTTTCCACGGTGGAGGCCTCAGAGACAACTCAGTCCCGACCTAACACTTATTAGTAGACGGCTACTACTCGTTCTTCAGTCAGCCTGGTTACTTATGGTGGCTGAACTCGAGCATGAGGCATTCAAGCAAGGCACCCATCCAGATTTACAATGTGACTAATCAAGTGAGCTCACTTCGAAACTCAGTTACGCCACGAGATTTGAGACATTTTAGCTAAAAACGTGCTTGTTGCCGGCGTTGAAGTGGCTAGCCAGCTTTGAACATGCCAACCGGAAACTGGGCAAGAACAAGGCGTTGCAGCGCGCGTTGAGACGCACTTTAATTAATCTTATGTGGCCATGATTCATAGTTAAATGGGTGGCTTGGGCGCAGTGATTCATCATGGACGACCAGTTGCTGAGTGGAACAAGCAGCAACCAAGGCTAGAGAAATCAGGCAAGTTTAACCAGTGACAGACTGTATTTTAGTATGTCTGTGGCTGACTGTCAGTTCCCTTGTCCATTGAAATTATGTACGAGCCTGAAATGAAACATCTCTGCAATATTGGTCCCATCCAGCAAATACTCGCCGTTTCGGGACTCATAGGATATGCGTCTACCACACAAATAATCAAGCCACAGTTAAACAGTCGAAAGTGGCAAAAGACTCTGCATCGTTCGACTTTTTCCCTTTTCCTCCGCCGGATAATGGGATCCATCGCTTGGATGTGTCTCATAGGTCCGACGTTGTAGAACGTGATGGCGTTGGTCTGGACCGTCCCGCGTTTCTCCAAACCCATTCCACCTCATCTTGGCGGTTACAGACCATGAAATATATATATCTAGTCTTTATATGCTGTAAGATATGCCTCAAGGATCAATTTGGTTTCAACAGACAACAGCTTTCATTACTTCTAAGCCCTAGTTTGGCATTCTGTGCTTGTGACGAGCTTCGCAGCACTCCATTTTTTCTTTTCTCTTCACTCCCTTCCTTACAACCCAATTTCTTTCATTATTAACCAACCTCTCACAATGACTTTCTTCAAGTCTTCTTCTCTCCTTGCTCTCGCATACTCTGCCGCCAAAGTCACGGCCCACGGACATGTCGACTGGCTCATCACCAACGGTGTCGCCTTTAGAGGCTATGATGCACCTGCCATGTCTTGGAACCCAAACCAGCCGCCGGTGGTGGGTTGGATCAACGGCGCCACTGATAACGGCTACGTTGAGCCTAACAGTTTCAGCGATCCTGACATCATCTGCCATAAGGCTGCTAGACCCGCCAAGGGCCATGTGACTGTGGAAGCTGGTGACAAGGTTGTCCTTCAGTGGAATACCTGGCCCGAGGTTTGTCTCTATTTCTCTCTGGTTTCTTGAGTCGTCATGTTGATCTGTCCATGCAGAGCCACAAGGGTCCCGTCATTGACTACCTCGCCAAATGCCCTGGCGATTGCGAGACTGTTGACAAGAACTCGCTCGAGTTCTTCAAGATCGGCGAGAGTGGTCTTCTCGACATGACCATGCAGAGCGGTCGATGGGCTGCCGATGTTCTCGTCGCTAACAGCTTCTCCTGGACTCTTCAAATCCCTGCCCAGCTGGAACCCGGCAACTACGTCCTCCGCCACGAAATAATTGCTCTTCACGGAGCAGGCCAGCCCAATGGTGCTCAGAACTATCCTCAGTGCTTCAACTTGAAGGTCACAGGTGGTGGTTCTCTCGCTCCTTCTGGTATCAAGGGAACTCAGCTTTACAAGTCCAACGACCCTGGTATCCTGTTCAACCTCTACACTAGCTCTCTTTCTTACAAGATTCCCGGCCCTACTCTGGTTCCTGGTCTTCCCTCCACTGTTGGCCAGCTCGCTCCTCAGGCTACTGCCACTTCCAGCGCCACTACTCCTGGACAGACTCAGGACCCTTCTTCCACTTCGACTACCAGGTCCAGCTCATCTACGAGCATCACCATCAGTGGAGTCACGACACTCAGGACTGTCACTGCCACTACCACAACATCTTCTTCTTCCTCTTCCAGCAGTTCCAAGGCCTCCCCGTCGCCTACTGACGACGACATCATCTGCGGACCCGCCACCGGTGGTCTCCCCAAGTACAGCCAGTGCGGTGGCAAGGACTACACCGGACCTACTGTCTGTCAATGGGGTTCAACCTGCAAGGTTATTAACCCTTACTATTCTCAGTGCCTCTAGTTCGTATGGCGTACTCATGATCTCTGCACTGGATTGCAGTAGACTTGTGCACTTGATTTCCTTTGTTACGGTGGTTCAGAGTCTCCAATCTCACATTTTGTTGTGAGAAGTGGTATTGGAGAAGGATCTTATGCTAGACGCAAATCAATAATACTCTACTTTGTTTCAAACTGCGTTCTGTTTGGTGACTAAGTTTTGAGGCTTGATATATATCACAATCAGAAGTAATAAGATGTAACAGGATATGAATCTTGTCTATACACATACACGGTAGAGAAATGAAGAACCTTGACTTGCTAGGCTGACGACTACTCTATGTACATATTGGGATCTATGTCGTTTGCCAAAGTCCTCCAACTTCCAAATCGTACATCCTTCAACCTTATGTATGACGGAAGACCACCAAGTCTTCAAAAAGGTCGGTGGAGTTTACTCGTAACCGGGCCACTTGCCGTCAAAGCTGATGAGGCACTGAGCATCATCGCCCTTCTGACCAGTAGCACGGCGAATAATACCATTAACAGCTCCAAGACCACAGTTGTTGCCAGCCTTAAACTTCCACTCAGCCACGCGAGGGTCGTTGATGTCGCCGCGGCACTCCTCAGAGTGACGCCAGGCGCAGCCGATGGTGATGCCTGCCTCGTTCTTGAGCTTATTGCAGACGTCTTCGGTGTTGTCCATGGTTCGGACGCGGGCCTCGTAGGTCCACTCGCCGATGAAGGTAGAATATTGCTTGCAAGCAGTGGTGTCCATGTTGGCGGGGATTTGGCCGCGGCGGTGGAGGTCTACCTTGGTTTCGGTAGCCTCGACGGGGACAGCGGTGACGAGAGTGCTAGAGCCGACAAGGCAAGCAAGAGAGTAGACAAAGTTGAAACGCATTTTGAATGAGGTAGAAAGTTGAAGGTGAGGAGAGTGTAGTTGTTAAGTGTTGTGATGCTGGAGGAGGCAGTGCTGAAGTTGTCTTTGATGAGGATGAGGAACTTGATGGGGTTGGACACAGGTCCCTTTATATACTTTTGAAATCTATAGGTTATGCCACTCTCAAGGAGAGTTGCACATCAGAGTGGATAGTTCTTGTCCTGAGCCAGCACTGCCAATGACTGACCCTACCGCCAAACTCCACATTCATGCGCTCAAAAACACCACTATAGAATTCAGCTGCCTGAAAGGATCGATATGGCCAAGTCCCACGAGCCAATAGGGCCAACATGAAACACAAGCGTGCCCTCTTCCTGGGTCTCGGTGTCGCCTTGGGTCAGCTCGAGGATCGTCCCAAAGGATCGAGTGAAGGATTCAGAGGATTTATTTAGCGTCCGAGTTCCTATTCATGTGTTTTAACAAAGCGGGATTGTTCATTTTAGATAGCCAGGTGCACTAGTCCTAGAGACCTATTGGCCAAATTGCGAGCTTATACATAGCGTTTGGTCCAAACACCGGCGATGGGCGAAAGGATTGACATTAGTAAAAGGACTGTGCCATGATAGGCTACTAAACCTACGATAAGGATTTACGTTGCATATCGTCAAGTCTTCTATCACGACCTTCCAGAAAGAGTTGATTTGATCCTTTTGGATCATCAATGATTCCTTCGGTCAGTAGGCCAAGAGGATCTGCGCTTGGTCGTCCAAGGAAACATCAAATATCGTATCACGAAGACTTCTCTGTTCTCCATCAATCACGTACTAGCAGGCAATACGATCCTTGGCCGTGGGAACGTGGGAAAAATGAGGCAGGCTTAAATTGACAAGGCCAAGATCCCAAAGAAGATCCAGAGTTTCGCTGCCGCTTGCCCTGGCCCCCCTTCAAACGAGCAACATTGGTGCTACGAGGAATTTCCCGCTTTTCCCTTGTCGTGTCTGAAAAACCGTTTGCAAGCCGCAGGACAGAATGTTATGGTTTCGGGTAGGTCTTCAAGCTCCTCAAGGGTTACACACCCGGTGGTCCAGAGACGCATCTTTGGAATGTTGGTCAAAGATGGTTGACTAGGGCAGTGTGATAAAAGATTGATGTATATCTCTCATTGCATCGAATCAACTAGGAGTTTAAGCAATGGCAAACGTTCAAATTGTCCCTTCTCCGTGCGCATTTCGGGATCTCTTCCGAGGTTCACACAGGTTATCCCCAACAGGCTTGCCTCCGCTGCAGATGTAGGGGAATCAACGCAATTCTATATTACTAATGAAAGTACCCGTGTAGATTCGGGTGCTGAAGGGGCTTCATTTGTTCGATCCATGGACAGTGGCTGTTATCTTGTTGCTTCCACTTCACTCACGCCGGAGCCGGATCCGACCTTTGCGGCAGGCCAGGCTTTAACCAGATATCACCCTCCCAGAGACGGAGGACCAAGGCCGTTATCATTTTTCCAACCAGCAAATCAGGAAACACGCCAAAGCAAAGAAGAGAGAGTGGCTGGTAGAAACCCCACGTCCATGTGGCAGCCAGCCCATCTGCTGCTGTCAACAGACGTTGTAGGCTACGGGTTCGGTTCCCGAACTTGCATTTTACTGCCCTTTTGACCAATTAATCTTATCGGTTACCATATCCGGGGCCGATGATGCTGGCTGAAGGCGGGGTAGACGTCCTTACAGGAACCGAGGGCATCACATGAGACTATTCAAGCATCTAACGAGACGGGAAAGGCGTGCAATGGTTGAGGATATAAACCTGGCTCGGACAGACGAAGGACACGGGCACATCAAGCATACAGGATACCTGTCGACCAAGCTCATTGTTCATTGAGCCCTTAGAATGGCAAGAATCACCATCGTTGGATCTGGGTAGGATCTTGGCTTCACCTTCAACAATCTCTCCACTGACCATCTATTACCAGCATCATCGGCCTTGCCATAGCAGCGCAGTTATCTCGGCTGCACGAGATCACCGTCATCGCCAGAGACCTTCCTGGAGACGAACCCTGTATCAAATGGGCCAGTCCTTGGGCTGGGGCCAACTTTGTCGCAGGCGGTTGCTCCTCGGCTCGTGAGAGGAGGATGCAGATGGATTCCTTTACTGAACTGTGGAGGTTGGCCATCAGACACCCTGAGTCTAGCGTCAAAAGGCTGCCAATGGAAGAGTTTTATGACAATGAGAGGAGCGATGATGATCTCTGGTTCAAGAACTTTATGCCAGGAGTGTGTAAAAGACTCGAGGAAAAGCGTCGCGGTGCTGATCACTGTCATAGTTTCGCTTCCTCTCCAAAGATCAGCTTCCAGAAGGAGTCAGGGGTGGAATTACTTGTGAGTCTAAGATTTCTTTCGATGGATACGGACTGATATATGGCAGACATGACTATTGTGCTCAACCCGAACATCTTCATGCCTTGGCTGAAGCGAAACCTGGAGGCCTCGGGGGTTAGGTTCAGGCGCATGGACCTCGACTCCTTGTCTGAGGCTCACCACCTCGGCCACGATGTTCTCATCAACGCAACTGGGGAAGGTCCAAAGCATCTGAGAGACATTATGGATCAAAACATGGAGCTCCTGCGCGGGCAGACCATGATCATCAAGAGCGGCTACAAAAAGTCTTTTATGCGTGATGACGGCAAAACCTACACCTATGTGATTCCTCGTCTGGATGGAACTGTGATTCTTGAGGGAATTAGAGACCCAGATGTTGAGTACGCGAAGCCTTTAGATCTTGAACATCAAGCACTGATTACAATAGGAGCACCGAGGCGGATATAGAAATTGACAAAGATGTGAGTCAACAGACTTTCCAGAACCGTCCAGGTTGTTAACCCTAGCCAGATTGTAACACGGGTCAATCGAAGCCTTCCAGAACACTTCTCGGCTGACCTATCCGACTACGAAATCGTGGGGCACAACGTAGGAATACGACCTTACAGGTCAGCTGGTATGCGGATCGAAAAGGAGACGAAAGATGGTCAAAACATTGTTCATGCCTATGGTAAGAGGAAACAAATCGCGTGAAACCCCGGGACTGATGAAATACAGGCATTACTGGAGGTGGCTTCATCTACGGCTTTGGGGTCGCCCGAGAGGTTGTGAAACTGGTGGACGAATTTCTGTTTCCTGACGGAAAAGCGAGGATTTGATGTTGAAAGGTTTTAGCTCATTTTGGAAGAATCGGATCTGGTAGTCGGAGTGTGCGGCTATAGCTGATTAGATGGTCCGGGGATGTGATGTGAGAAGTTTAAAGAGCTAGCAGTATCACCTTATTTCTTAAGATGAATTAGGAAAAATATCTAGCCCCCTTTCCCTAGGTTTTCATGACCAACACTTCCATCTGGGTGAATTTCCAGAGCTATTCGATCAAATAGACGCTCTTAAAAACAAACATAGCCTCTACCTACCCGCCTCAACCCCCAGATTAATGTGACATAGATAACAGCTGACAAAAGATACCAAATCAACAAGTTCAAATTGCAGCAAGACAGTCGGCAATCGAGACGTGAACATCTTCGACTACCGGGTCCATGCAATTATACCCTCCGTACTTCTGAACTCTGAATACATAACCATCTTTACCCACTGTGATAGCCTCCAACTCATATGCCACAGGTCTCGGCCCCGCGTATGTCTTGGATATTCCTCTACTCGCATCCACTTGGCCGCCAAGGCCCATGTATGGGTTAGACACAGATAGACTAGAAATGATAGAATGCGTGAAGCCTTCTGCATTTGTAACTCCAGTCACCATGAATACTCTGTTGGCGGGGCCTCGCATGGATTCAAGGTAGGTTTTAACACCCGGCTTCTTCATGCTCTCCTCAATGTAATCTGGGCTCGGTGTAAACTTGACTGTCTCCATCATATCAGCTGTCACTTTCATCGATTCTTTCGTCGTATGTTGATAAAAAGCGGGAATCAGGTTTGAGAATTTCTTCGGTCCTCGAGATAAGATGGTGGTTGTCTGTTCGGCACCTTTGACGCGATCGATGACGACTGGTTCCGTTATGACAGGATCATCGAGAGGAGTGAATGGGTCTTCAGGGTCTTTGATAATGCTACCAAGCTTTATCGTATTGGGGCCGCGGTCAAATGGTTTGAGTAAGGTGTAGTAGCCCTGCCGGTCAGGAGGCTGGGTGAACTTGTATAGTCGAAATGGCCACATGATTCCAGATACCTTTCCCGAGGTCCAATCACGGATGAAAAGCATCACAAATAGCCAAGCTGCTCTTAAAGCAGTGGCGGCGGCGACGACAAGGGCTATGATCTGGCCGACAGAGTTGATGGCTGATGATGGCTGCAGATTCGAGTTCTTGATAGCCATCTCCGCTGCACTCATGGAAGTGAGCGCGAGTACGCCGTGTAAGGCGTACATGAAGGACGTAGTAGCAGGGTATTCGCTGTAGGAGGCTGGTAGTCCATCGATACTATCGTTAGGATATGTGATGGTGACCAACACGCCCCCCTTCTGCTGGATCTCGGTCCCCTCGTCGCCACATTTTGGCTCGGCTTCGTGGAACTCCTGAGTGTTGTAGAGAGAGTGGAACTGCGTCTGGGCAAACAATAAGCACCGAAGACTGCAATAAACCCAGAATAGAGCTTGTTCCTTCTGGGGTGGCCGACAGTTGGTGAGCCATGCCCACCAGAATACTGTCAGGCAGGGACAGTCCTCGGTGGAAAAGGAGCCCTGGAGTATTTGCCTGACAATGAAAATAAGGGTTATGAGTCCAAAGAGTTGGATCAAGGACATGACGCGGACTTGCCACCGGGCGGCCAAGGCCTCTTTCGCTGCAAGAGGGATTGATAAAGCCGTGTTCTGAGCGTCAAGGATCATGGCACCGACGGCAGCATCAGCCAGGGTCAGTGTCTGCTGGTTTACCAGAACAAGCAAAGCAATGGCCAGGGATATGTGCGTCAAAACAAGACCGGCACCCATCTCTTTGGCGCCAGTAGCGTTGGGGTGAAAAGTGCCCAGTAAGGAGATGGCGATGAGAACGCAGACTTGCATCCACGCGGCAATGCGAACACCGCCACCTGCGACGTCGGCATCTACACCGCCACCGCACTCGCCATACGACGCTTCGCCGATCGGTTCGGCGCCTGCAAACACAATAGGCACAAGAATTACTCCAAGTAGAGCGACACCAAGAGGGGCGAGCCACTGGCGTAACGGCATGTACCACCCTCGCGTTCTGATGCTTGGGACAAAAACAAAGGTCTCGAGGATGAAGACGAGAAGCTGGAGTGTCAAGAACACGGCCAATATGCCGGTCCTAGACTCTGCCCCTGATATCATGACGTTGGGTGACGTCCTTGATGGTGCGATTCACCTGGTTGAATGAGTACTTGTGCAGAGGCCAAGGCAGAGTAGGGCTTACAGGGCTTGAAGAAGGGATAAGCTGGTTGACTACCAAATGTCTAGTCGTAATCAAGAATGCTTTTCCGACTTGTTGGACATTCACGCTGAGAGTTTCAGTCGCTTCGAGAGCTTGTCCGACGGCCACCAAAAGCTTATTCCGCGGATGCGATAGCGAGAATCTACCGCAAAATGGAAAAGCGGTGGCTGGATCACGAGAGTTGATCCTGCAGCAGGCTGAACAAGCTGAAGAGCGCGTCGAGATATCATTGGATCGAAGCACCCCTGTCATGTTGGCAGACTGAGTTTATTGGTCTTTGCAGGGTCGCGAGCGTTGGCCATGCATGGATAGAGTCGCCACAGAATGCAAAGTGCAGTTTTAGACAATAAAATACTTATATCTTTCATTAAACGAAATGCTATAGGGTAGTTGTCAGGAGCACGCGAGGGAGTTGTCTATCTGAGTTGCCACGAGTAGGCTAGGAACAATAGACTTGCATAAAATTCTTTCGAGATCAAAGGTTGAAATATCACAGCCAATGTTTTGCCTGAAGACTAGAAACTTATCCACTTAACAGAGAAATATCTCAACTCGGTCTGAATCTGAATCTTTGACTTAAACTCGATAGTCAAAAACCGCCTGTCTATCTTTTAACCAGCTCCTAGCAGTAGTATTGTAAACCACCTGATTCATGATGTAAATCTAAAGCCTTTCCCTTCTTTGAAAAGTCTATTTTCCCAGCTCTTCGGACAAATCTCGATACCCTGAGACGTGTTATTGTTTCTTCCTTGCCCAATGATAGACGGCATGTTGATATACCTCTATGAATGCCTAGCGTAGCCAGACTCGGGCAAGCAATAACATTTAAACTTGCATACTTGATTGCTCAACCAGGTGCCGGGCAGGTGACGATGCAGAGCTATTAATTTCGTATTGACTCATTGAAAGAGAAATTGGGCGGGTTGTCTCAGAGCATGGTGCGATGCGGGATACATAAGCACCAAATCCAATGTAGCTTGACAACAAGTCGCCCAGATTGATAACTGATATTATATGCCACGGTGATACGGGTTAACTACCTAGTTTATTATCCACCTTGCAGGGTTACACAACCAAAATGCTGTCAAGTTGATTTTTATAACCGACGGGCTCAGACATTTAGATATCATCACGGCTTGATTTGTTTTGTCTCACACGTCTGTCTCGAGTCATGACTACGCAGCATCAGCTGCCGAGCATAGGATGAAAGGGTTTATCGAAAGGTATCGGATGGCGCATATCACAGAGCAGTTGCTTGTTCTTAAGTTGGCAAAATCAATATCATCACCATCACGGGCAAATGAAGCGCGCTTATGATATCCATCAACCATCTGGGGTTGCAACATCAACATGCTTGTTGATCTCATGTACTCGAGCCGCATTCAGCCAGCATCGAGCACTTTATATAAGTCTATCCAAACTTTTCCCAGTTTCAAACGCCATCGTTAACATGTTGATCCTCGCGCGGGCCTGCCACGCATCCACGGGTATATTCTTAACTCATAATCAAACTTAAGCGACAGCAGTGCCATTCTCGACGCTCTCCTCAGGCCACACATCATAGCCGAAAGTATCCTTCATGTTGACGAAGCGAGTGTGACGGCCCTTGGCGACTCCCTCGACAGCCTCAAAGTCGGCATCGGAGAGGGCTGGGACCTGGAAGTTGCTCTCAATACGAGAAGGGGTCGAGCTCTTGGGAAGCACAGAGTAACCTCGGCGGAGACCCCAAGCGAGAAGAACCTGAGCGAGGGTATGTCCGCTGCGGTCGGCAACTTCGTTGAGGGTCTTGTCAGTGCGGACCTTTTCGCCTGTGGTGGGGACCTGGTCCTGGGAACCAAGAGGCGAGTAGGCCTGGGGCAGGATGCCATTGTCTTGGCAGAACTTGACAAGTTCGGTGTTGGGAAGGAAGGGGTGAATCTCAATCTGGTTGACGGTAGGCTTGACTTTGGCAAAGGCCAGCAGCTTCTTCAGACCAGGAATGGTCCAGTTGGAGACACCAATGGCGCGCGTCTTTCCGCTGGCCAGCAGCTCCTCCATGGCGCGCCATGTAGGCTCGGGGTTCTCTGTAAGGTCCTTCTTGATGACATACTTGCCATCAGGACCAATCTTGGGCTTGTTGTCGGCGTCCTTCTCGGCGGCGATGGGCCAGTGAACGAGGAACAGGTCGACATAGTCGAGGCCAAAGTTGGAGAGGGAGTTTTGCAGAGACCACTTCACATCCTCGGGCTCGTGAAGGTGGTTCCAGACCTTTGTTGTGATGAAGAGATCCTCTCGCTTGACAGAAGGATTCTCACTAAGGAAATCCCGCACAGCTTGGCCGACCTCTGCCTCATTGAGGTAGAACCAGGCGCAATCGAGGTGCCTGTATCCGCACTTGAGGGCGCAGGTAACGGCCTTGTAGGTCTCACCCTTGGCGCCCTCATTGGCAAAGGTGCCAAATCCCAAACCTGGGATCTTGACACCGTTGTTGAGGGTGAATGTGGTGGTGTTGGAAGTCATGGTGGATAGGTAGGTCGATATTGATGACAGGGATATGATGCAGTTGGAAGGGAGAAGGAGAGATAACGTGAGATAACAGATATCGAAGGAACCGCTTTTAATAAATGAGAAGAAGGAGATATTTTCGCCTCAAGGCGCTGTAGCCGGGATAAAATTCTCAGGGTCCTCTTTGTTGGCGAGGTGGCTGTATCACATCCTTCAACAAAACGTGGTGGTTTTGACACAAAGTGGACTAGCTATGATATCATTCTGCCTACTACGAGTTTCTAGAAGCGATAAAAAAAAATCGAGTATCAAAAAAATTTCAATTTTTCATACTGTAGCCGCAACAAAAACAACTCGCCCCCCTTGCTTTTTGACTTTATCTAGGAGAGCTACGTGGGTTCCTCTTGAGTCATAGGTTGACCGGTCTTGTCCAACCACGAGCTTCACAATGGAAACAATCTTATCGGCCGGTGGGGAAGAGGTGGCGATCGTCCCAGATTGTTACCGTTTGTGATGTTTGAGGCTCATCCGCCCTACCCGTAAACTGGGTCCCCACTGAGCAAAACGGAGTTCCCAGGGTCCTTCTCTGCATGATGTCAGAGAGGGTTCTTTCGGTGAAGGTGGCGGGTCGGCCAACCGAGACGGAACGTGACGGAGGAAATGAGATGGATACGGTGGTAGTGAGATCCATAAGACCACAGTGAGATCCATGCGGTCACATAAGGCCAACAGGTAACAAGATCCATATGAGACACCGTTCGTTCCATACGGACAACCATGCGAGATCCATACCGTATCAGCCGCGGCTCCGCACCGCCCACTTGGGACGGCCACTTCTCGGGACTACCGCCTGATGCGGCTGTACCGCCAAGGAACACGACAACATCTCTCATGTCTGAGGCATATCTCGTCGCTATGGTGTAACCTACTAAGAGGGTCCGAAGCGGATACCGTACTCGAAAGCTCACGTCACTCTGCCCAAACGTTAAGCACGCACTCAACGTGTCTTCTCCTTGGAACGTTCTTTGGTCTAAAAGTTACTCTCGCTTGAGGAAGAGAAAAAAAACGTAGATAACGTGTAACTTGTAACTTGACGGTGAGTGTCCGAGGCTCCACAATATGCCGTCGGTAGCCCCGTTTCGAGATTTCTCCTGGATGACGATGTTGATGATGATATCAACAATGAACGAGTTTTTTCCCGACAGTGGCGGGAGGAGAGGGGAGCCGAGATTATTTTCTCTCTGATTGATGATAGATAAATACGCTTCCCCGAGTCTGTTAGACCCTGAATTCGTCATCACTCATCAATGCATCCATCTCCATACACTCATTCTTGATACCCTCATCTACACTTTGCATTTTTAGCCCAATTTCTCCATCTCTCCCTCCACACGAAATGTCCCCATCTGCCTTTGACGAGTCGGACCTTCACGTCCCTACGAGTCCCAGCTCTCTACGAAAGATGTCTTCCATCTCCAGCGTCCAGAATGGCAACGAGAACAGCCTTGCCATTCCTGGATCTGAGGAGACGGGTCCCATTGAGGTGCCCGCCACCCGCTCTGCCATGTCCGAGGCCAGCAAGTACATGCACAACCTCAGCGTGTCTCCCTCCATGAGGGACCGCAGATCTTCCCGCAACTCTTTCGGCACAGCTCTCCCCATCCCCCGCAAGCGTCAGTCTCGTCTCTCGTCTGTGCACCATGCCGACGGCCGACCTACACGTCCGGGCATGCCCCCGATTCAGCCTACCCGGGAGCTTCTAGTTGCTCAGGTTCAGGAAATCCAGGCTGAGAAGGTCAAGAAGGCCAAGAACATGGCTTTCGCCTTTGACATTGACGGTGTCCTCGTCCACGGTGACCGTCTTATCCCTGAGGGTCGCAAGGCTCTTGAGATCTTGAACGGGGACAATGAGCTCGGTATCAAGATCCCCCACATCTTCCTCACCAATGGATCTGGAAAGATCGAGAAGGCTCGCTGCGAGCAGCTGTCCAAGATCCTCCAGAACCCCGTCAACACCGACCAGTTCATCCAGTCCCACACACCCATGAGTGCCCTGGCTGAGTACTACAGCACTGTCCTTGTTGTCGGTGGTGAGGGTTACCGATGCCGTGAGGTTGCTGAGCAATATGGCTTCCGCAACATCGTCGTCCCCAACGACATTGTCGCTTGGGACCCTACCATTGCTCCCTACCGTGTCTTTACCGACGAGGAGCGAGCTACCTCTCGTCCTCGTGACTTTACCAAGATTTGCATTGAGGCTATCATGGTCTTTTCCGATTCTCGGGATTATGCTACCGACATGCAGATCATCATGGATGTTCTCCGCAGCAAGAACGGTCGCCTTGGCACCGTCGCCGAGGACCCCGTCGCTGAACGCATCCCCATTTACTTCTCCCAAGGCGATCTCCTCTGCCCTACCGAGCACCCTACCCCTCGTATGTCCCAGGGAGCCTTCCGCATCGGTCTCGAGGCCATGTACAAGGCTCTCACCGGCGCCGACCTCGAGCGTGTCGTCTACGGCAAGCCTGAGCTGGCTACCTACAAGTACGCCGACGATGTGCTCACCTCTTGGATGGGCGAGCTCCACGGCGAGGAGAAGCTTCCTCAAAACATCTACATGATTGGCGACAACCCTGCGTCTGACATCATCGGTGGCAACATGTACGGCTGGAACACGTGCCTGGTGCGAACCGGTGTCTTCCAGGGCGGCGACAATGACGAGAACAACCCTGCCAACTTTGGCGTCTTCCCTAACGTCCTGGAGGCTGTCAAGAAGGCGCTGCGCCAGGAGCTCGGCAGCGACTTTAAGTGCTTCTTTGATGAGACTGTGAACCCTGTTCTGCACGCCGACGCTACTGATGGCGCCGCTGTGGTTTGAGAAGGATGAACATGAACAGATTGAACGATTTGACATTTGGCGTTTATTTTGGATTAGGCGAAAAGTCGACAGCTTTCGACATGGGAATTTGCAATAGACCAGCGATATAGAATCTTGATATCAACAGCATCCATAGATTGACGATGTCCCGAGACTGGACGAGGTGGACGCGCCTTGAGTCAGTTCTCGATGGAATTGCCTGGCGCAGTTCAATTGAAACAAATCCCGAAATATCGTGTCTCTCTCTGATTCCTCGTGATATGACCAGCTGAAAGTGAAGTGGCAGAGGATTCGAATCCAACGGCTTTTGCCTACTCAACGTGGAAATACAAAGCGAAAGGATTCATGAATATTCCTTGTTTAAAATTATGAATTGTCGGAAAACAGACAAAGATCGGTAATCTCGACCGAGAGGATTTCCTGTCAAGTGGAGAGAATGTAACTTCATAGCCTTGATCATCCCAACCCAAACCCAAACCCCAGGATTAAAGCCTTACAGCCTCTCCGCCCAGCCTCTAGACAAGTAAAAGGATGCAAAATATAATCCCTTCATATAAAATTCTAGGTACCAAGAGTTCATGCGCCTCACGCTAGAGCCCTAGGCTGCATCCAAAGGATCGGATCGTCAGTGCTTTTTTTCGCATCTTGACCAATCGCTCTTGAAACGCGGCTTGGCGCGAGGAAACGCGAGGTAGCGAGGAGCGAAAAAGAGGGCGATAGGATGTAAACGCGCGGAAGCGGTGACTGAATTGATCGAGTGTAAAGGCGAGGATGAAAAATATTGAGATAATCATGGCTGAAGATGAAGATATATAAAGAGTATTGTTCTGGACATGTTTTTTTAATCATCATCACACCATCTGATCTCATCTCATCTCATCTCTCACTTCATCTGCAAGATCTCATCTCATACATCAAATCTCACCTCACCCACCAACAACAACACCTCCTCCACATCTCACAACCAACCAACTTACACAATGGTTCGCCTTCTTTCTACCCTCCTCATTGGAGCCCAGCTCCTCGCTCCCGTCCTGAGCCATGCTGTCCCTCATATCCAACCTCGGGCAGCCAACGACAACATCACCTACCCTTATCCCGAGCTCGGCACTGATGAGCCCGCCGACTTTGCTACCAATGGCTACTTCATCAACCATCTCTGCATCAACGTCAGGAACCTCACCGCTAGTGTCGACTTTTACTCTAGCGTCTTTGGTCTCCGCAAGCTTTTCACTCTCCATGTTTCCAAGCACTTTAGCATCACCTACATGGGTCATCCTCACGGTGGAAAGAATGGAACTGGATATCAGACCGCTCTTGAGATGAACCGGGAAAAGAACAACGCCGAGGGCCTGATTGAGCTGGTCTACGTTGATGTTCCTGTCTACAACATCGATTCTTCCATCGAGACCCCCAACACCTTTGCGCACATCGGTATGGTCGTGCCCGACACCAAGGTGATGCAGGAACGTCTGGATTCTCTCCCTCACATTCCTGTTCTCAAGAAGTACGGTGACCCCATTGAGCTCGGCGGCAAGGTCGCTGGAGCCACCAGTCTGACCCCCGAGGCCCTTGCGCAACTCTCCGCCGAGGAGAAGGAGATGATCTCGGCGGTTCTGGGTCCCACCAACGAGCCTCTCATCTTTGTCGCCGACCCTGATGGAAACCTGATTGAAATCCAGCCCCAGGAGGGATCTGAGCTGACTGGCTAAACTTATTGGATGCTGATTTAGAATTGGGGTTGGGTTTTTAGAGGGACAACGGCGATGATGATGATGTAGATAACGCCATGGTTTCAGGGGCTGTATATACACGAGAGATGAATAGATTCCCAGTATGACCGTTTTACATATTCTAATTTGATCCACTTGATGGGCTGTCCTCCTTTTTGTATTGCCCAGCTGTGACGAGAATGTTGTTCGTCAGGTTGAGCTTGTTTGACCTCTTGGCCACCTCCACCATGAACCCCGGCAACCCACCCGGAACCTCCTTTTCATACCATTCTTTGGCATCTTCCAGTGACAAAGCTACCTCGTGCATCTCCAACACCTCTTTGCTATCCCAGATACCTTCACGCCTGTTGAGCGACCTCAGCATGTCGAGAGCACGAGTCCGAAGTTGTTCATCGTCACCGTATGCAATGACGAACGAGAGGCCGGATATGAGATCCCCGTCGAGGGAAAACGTTGGATGTCCGGGAACAGTCACCAACCGCGCTAGGGCCTCTGCGGAATCAAGAAAAGAAGACATTACTTCGACGGGCGGCGCGGTGGTGGGCCCCCAGGTCATGCTCATCTTCCAGAATTCCTGCGCCACCGTGAGGATGGCGAGTTGTGTGGGATTTATCATCAGAGGCTGTTTCTCTTGGAGCATTGACTTTGTCAGCTCGAAGCGACTATTCCAGTGGTAAAACTTTTGATCCAGCTCTTTCCACGTCTCCTCATTATAAACAATCTTTTCTGGTGAATCTGCGCTTTGATCGCATGAGCTGGAGTCCCAAGGTTCTTCGGCCATGGTCTCCACTGCCTCAACGTCCAGTTTTCGTAGCTCGTAATTTGCGTCTTCCAAGTCTTGAAATGGTGTTGCAGCAGGGGCTTCGGAAGCGGCGACGGCGCGGTAGGGAGGGTCTGTAGCAGGGATGATGCTATCCTCCAGGAATATGGATGCCTCAACCCCCAAGGTGGCAAGGATTTGAGTGAGCTTTCTGGTGACGTGACGTCCCTGTGTGTCCGAGGCAAGGATCGGCAGGGCCAGTAGACGATTACCGGCTCGAAGATGTCGAACGGATTCAGTGTATCTCCCTGTGATGCCCTCGAAGGCGATGAACAAGATGCAGCAAACTAAGGTGCAGTGAATATTGAAAGCCGAGTCCATTGACATGTGGGGTACGATATGCGAGATGGCCTTATTGTACTCTTGCATCGCCAAGCCTCGCAGCTGTTGTAGTGGAGATCGAGTATCTTGTCCAGCCATAAAGAACCGATGAGCCGCACCGACAGCAGAGACTGCGTACCTGACTGGTTCACAATTGTGGGCCAGAGGCAAGACAAAAGTCATCCAAAAGTTGGACATATCGGATGAGCTGGTCAGTTGCTTCGAGGTCCAGTGGTGGAAGTGGTCCATGTAGTATCTCTCGATGGGGGCACCAGGTGCTGATGACGGTTGAAACACGATGACTTGCTTAGACTCTGGCACCCAGATATCGCGTTTTCGAGCTGGCTTCTTAGAAGGTGGAGGAGGAGGAGCATAGCCATCGCATTTGACACCGCTATCGCGACATCGTCGACAGATGGGCTTTTCCTCGTCACATTTCACGTGTCTGATCCTACACGAAGGAGTTGGTTTAAAAGCTCAACCAGGTCATCAAGTGCCAAGGTAACTTACTTGCTATATTCAGCAACAAATATCGCCTATCAGCTTCTCTTCTCGGGACAAGGAACAAGGGGGGGGGGG
>JABCKD010000324.1:0-51249 GCA_013186415.1 Fusarium sp. NRRL 66088
CTAGTACGAACATCTAATCAATTTCCAACAAAGTGACAGGATGCGCTGGAAGCCCTCTGGTGAGCTGCCGGCTCTGTCGAAAGCTCTGTGTTTAGGGTGACTCTTTAAGGAGACAACCATCGGTCTTGTCACCAGAAAGCATCTTCTGCTCCAGAATTACGCTGTTTGATCAGTGCCACAAGCCCCAACAGATGTCCACTGGCGAATGTTGCCTCTATACCTTGTTCGTTTGGGCGCCACGCAACATGGGCAGAGTTGGACAACACCTACTACAACTACCACCTCTTTATCCTTTCTCCAAACTACTGCTCCTGGCTGAGGATGAAACACTGTCTTCTGATCGCTTCCTTGGCACCTTTTTATTCAATTCATACCGAGGTAAGTATAGCAAGCTCAGATGCACTCTCCCAGTCTCTTCCTATCAAATGATGATGTACAATCTCGATGTTTGTCGATTCCAAACACAGGCACGTTCATGGAAACAGAAAGATTTTATCCTCGCACAACTTTGGGTGCTTTCAGGGGGGTTCAATTTCACATGCTTCTGAGCATGTAACTACCCTCTGATGAGGCTTCTTTCTGGTGTTGACTGGGCCTTTTTGCATTCCCCATCCGGGTCCCGCCATTTCAAAAAAACAATGGCCGCCATCCACTTTCCAAACAATTTTTGCATTGCATCTTCCATGTAGCCTCATGGAATCAAGCACGTACAAGGAGCCTTAGCTTGAACGGCTCTTATCTCGAACAATGCAGACCTGACCTTCGTGCGTGTGCTTAGACGGCTGTCCCTTGACATTGGCTGGCCAATGAAGCAAGGCGATATGCTTTCCAACAGCCAGTTGACACTTCTATTGGCATCCAACCCCCCTCTCCTGACTGAAGAGTGGCTGGTGGAATGATTCTTCTCGTCATTCCCGGCCTTCATACTGAACATACTATCGATCTCCCAGTCATACTAAAGATGAGAAACGTAAACATATGACCCACATGAGATTCAAGAACCCTGGTGACTGGTTTAGATACGAAGTAGCCGGTTTCGACTTTATTGTCTGCAAGGACGGATTTGGCATCAACTCATTCCACAATGCATGCCCGCACAGTGGTTCTTTTCTTGTTACGGAAACACAGGGCCAATCTAACCCCTTCACTTGTAGCTGTCATGGCTATGAGTATGGTCTTGACGGTCAACTTGTCAAGGCACTAGACCGCCAGGACCTGGAAGTAAACCCGTCTAAGGTAGGCCCCTTCCCGCCAGCAGCCACGTCGATGCGAAGGGATTTGTCTGGGTCAACTTCAGCGCCGACCCTGAACCCTGGGATAATGATTTTGAGGGAGTCGACAGACAGACCCGGTTCAACGACATTGACTTTTCCGATTACGACTTTGACCATACCTCGGACATGGACGGCGATTATAACTGGAAGGTCTTGGCCGACAACTATAATGAGTGCTACCATTGCAAGACAGCGCATCCTGATGTGCCAGCCCTCGCGGATCTTAGCGCCCATGATATCAGTACTAAGGCTGGCTACCTATATAAAACACTACGCAAACCCCGACCCAGAAAAGCCTGAGTCTCGAAATAAGATTGCCAGCACCTACTACTTTCCTAACGCATCTATGATAGTCACGCAAGCAGCCGCGGAATACATTTTGAAGTTCACGTCGCTGACCTCTGTTGGCCTCATTTCTTCTTCATGCAGCGTTTCGCGCCCTCCTCGCCCACAAAGACTGCCATGCAGTACGAAGTGTATAGGAAGATTGGGTGCGCTGATGCTAATCTTGAGCATATTGATGCATTGTCAAAGCGTGTCATGGCAGAAGATAGCTGGCTTTGCAATCTCACGCAGAGGAATCTGAACGCCGGCGTGTTCGTCAATGGGGAACTTGATCCACACATGCATGGAAAAGGGACCTCTGTTCTTCCAGCAGACTATCCGACGTGCAGAGGAGACTGGATGGTTTGGCTTTCGCATTGGACAGTTGGCATTCTAGATGGACGGGGAACCAGTCTTGATTGGGTTGACGTGTTGAAGGATTCAGCCTGCAATAAGTGTCGGTTAATCAATCCCAAGTTGAACACATTTCCAATGCTTCCTGACTCGCTGGTACATGCACATAGAGTCGGTAAGCTTTCCATGCTTAGATTGACTTCAGTCATAGCTAGGTTCTAATACGGTGCTTTACGGTATTGGGTTTGATGTAGTCATGTATTGATAACCGTGTCTTTGCAGTTGTGGCTGATGGGTTCTTTTTAGAGACGTCATTAATATCAAGAAGAACGGCTAGTTTGTTCCGCATGAGTCTATAGTTGCCATGGTTAACATTGCGTGATACCAGATCAGGCCATGGGCTGACCGATCGACATGGCTAATGTGACTAGATACCTAATAGGAGCTCATATCGTTTGTTTTATTTTCCCTCATATCCGGGTACAATAGGCGACGTAAGATAAACTTTACGGCTAGACTTGGTCGAAGTGACAGCAATCTCATATATTAACTCTTCTAAATCAATGCATCCAGTGTAATCAAAGCAAGTTATCCCTTAATCAGAGATTAGCCTGGTAACGGTAGCCTTTAGTCGGCGCTTGAAATATTCCACCTCGACAGCACTGCCGTTGTGGACCGTGGCAGGTAACCAAGCAAAGGCAACAGGCTTTTTCACTGTATATCCAAACGCCGAGTAGGTGACATAACCGACAGGTCGATCGCTGAAGAAAACAGGTTCCTTACCAAGAACCACAGACTGGCTGTCGTCAATGGTGATGGAACGTAGGAGACGGGAGGGCACCTGCTTGACGAGGGCGTTGATAACAGCGTAACCTATGTAGCCCTCCTTGCTTGGCTCAACAGCAGACTCGAGGCTTGCCTTGAATGGGTTATGCTCTGTGCCAAAATCGGTGCCCCAAAGGTGTGCCAGCCTCCAGTCGCAACGAGTAAAAGGCAGCGCGGCCAGCGGCAATGCCTCCCAGCGGTTGTGTTGCCAGTCATGCGGAAGTAGAAAATGAAAATCAATAGTAGAGTAAATAATAAGCAAAAGGAGGATACTCTCAAAGACAGTTTAATTGCCAACTGGCCTACGCATGACATCAGGCTGCATACAAGCCTTGGATCAACTCTCCAGCTGATGACGGGTCGAAGCACCATCACCAGGTGGTGCCCAGCTTTATGTAGGCAACCTCCGCTACAGGGCTCTGCGCGGGCTCTTAATCTGAAGAACTAAGAAGATCATGGGGGTGTCTCACGACTTCACGGCTTCATCCTGGTCAAAGCCCCTTGGATAAATGACTGAGGTCCAACTAGGGACAAGGAAGTGAGTCTAACTCTCGAAAGTCGCTACAATGAGGTTACCGGGCGAAAAAGAACGCCTTGGGCCTAACAAATATGCGGAATCTCCCCAAACAAGGGAGCTCCACACTCAAGGTGCCGATCCCAGCAGGCCATAGTTAAAGCTGCAAGTAAACACTACCAGCAAGGTCGTAGGCTGCTAGAGATAGGAAGTATTGCTCGCTGCTCAAGCCTTTGGTCCTCGCGGGCGTTAATAATCTCACGATAGTTAACGCAAACAACATAGTTCGTCTTTGGCCCGTTGTGCCTTGAATCGTCCATCAATGGAGTTTGGTTGAGGGGCCAGGAACAACACTTGTCAAACCAGTTTTATCTTCATCTTTAATATTATTTCTTTGCTGGCCTCAACGACGTTTCTGTATTCCTCATGTCGCTTGTTAATGAAAGACAGCAGGAGTTGCCTACATGACATGCAAACCCAGGAATCCTCACTGGCCTGACATCTCCCCTTCAGTGGGCTTCCTTCCATATACAGTTCGAGTCCAAAAGTATGTATGATGTCTCTTATCCCTTAACTCCTTCCGAACCTTGGCCAAGTATACCTGGACCTCGTCCATGGGCCAGCCCAGGATATCGGTAAACATATAAACAACGTAGCCTGAACCATAAACAATCAGCTCTGAGCTCAGTAAAACACGTTTCAGCAACACTTGACTTACCCTCTAGGCCCTCTTCAACAGCAGCTTGGTCATAAGACCCAATCTCCTTTTGCCGTGGGTCTTTCGGCCATTGGCCCAACGGACACTTGATGTCTTTAACCACGATGTCCACAAATCCTGCTTGCTTCATGCATTTTATCTGCGTGTCTTCTTCAAAAATGGCCATACTACGGCCCGTCTTCCAGCCGGCCTCATGAAACAGTTTTCCCCATTGTCCAAGAGCGGTGCCGTTGTCACGGGTCACAGTCCCATCGTCAGATCTCAGATCGGCGCTCGCCTCAAAGTCTTCGATATATCCTCCGGGCTTGCATACTCGGTAGGCTTCATCAAAGACGTGCTGCCAGTCCTTGAAGCTTCCAAACATGGTCCGAAGATAGACAAAGTCAAACTCGTTTTCCGGCCACGTCCAGCGTAGAGATACATCGTCAATCTCGAACTTGCAATTGGGTGGGACCCAATCCGGCTGAGTGGGTGACAAGTCCACGCCGATGACGGTTGCCTCAGGATGTTCATCAGCAAAGTCAATGGCCCAGATGCCAGTCCCTGTGCCAACGTCGAGAACTTTGCCAACTTGCTCAGGAAGCGGCGCAAGATGAAGCTTCCCGTCCAGAAGTAGGGTCCAGACATGATGCTGGATGTCCATGCTGGTATTGTGCTGATCATCGTTGGGTGCCCAGTATTCAGCATTCCCTGGTCCTCGTTGACTGTGGAATGTGCGCCCATGGATGGTTCGGTACTCAAGAATTGAAGCGGTGAGAGACGCTGTAGATGAAAGAGCGTCCGAAGTGATTACCGAATCACCGTCATCATGAGTTTCTGGCTCAATGAAACCTTGAGTATCCTGACACATGATGGAGAACTTCGATTAGGTAGAGAGGAGAAGATATCTTTGACCAGAGAAGCAAATGACTCAAAGGATGATCAAGGGAAGGGAAGAGGAGGTGAAGCAACGCGACATTCAGGCGGGGTAAATGTTGCTATGCCAGTACCGTTCCATCCTGGAAGATGCCATGTTGATCAATCATTGGCGAAGGTAGTATGGAGCAAGCAGGGGTTAACGACCAAAGAGCTTCATCTTATCGCTCCGCACCGCAAACGAGATCTAGTCATAGGAACCATAGAAATCGGACTATTAGCAGTGTAATTATCGAGAGTTCCCTAACGCACAATAATGATATCTAAGATAGATACTTCGGGGAGCTTGTGTTGGTATGGATGGGTGTGAAGCTGTGAAGTTGTTGGGTTCTAGGGAAGCAACACCATCAGGTCACGTTGGCCCCTGACAAAGCTTCACTGACGTGTAGTAAGATCGTTACATTTGACACGAGTAGAAACTATGATGAATAATGAGCACTACACATGGAAGAGACATATACCCATGTGACGAGATTAATGCAAGAGATGTTCATCTTGCGTTGATAAAAATTACATTCTGCACACGTCTGGAACATGGGTCGCGTTCAAGACAGTCTATCAAATTGACGCCGTCGTTTGCTAACATCTGGCTTATCCCCAGCCTCAGGCTCAGCCTCGTCTAGCCGTCGTTTCCGATTTGGCACATTTTCCGTCTTGTCCGGCAAGTCATCTTCCAACGGAGGCGAAACCGGGTCCGAGGACATGTCACCATGGCTTTGCGGAGTGCCATTTTCAGCCGGCGTCAACGACGTCTCTGACTCACTACTGGGATCTATCGCCCAGGCTTCCGCCTCACGCCGCAGCTTCTCCCTCAGACCAGCTGGAGTGTGTCCTGGGCGAGTATCCTCAGCAATATCACGGCCGTACATACTGCAGCGCAGATCATGAGTAAGCATCACCAGTTCAAGCGCTCGGTATAGTTGTTTGATGAATAGGGCGTCGTGTGGTCGAGCGTTTGTGGGCGTTGGCGGCGCGGGGACGAGATGCGAGCCTGACGTTTCGACAACGTCGGGGAGAGTCTGGAGGCTGTCAGCACCATGCCTGAAGGAAGGAAGGAAGAATGAAAAACTCGTACCACACCATAGATGTGCTCGTGCAGCTTCGCTTCACGCTGGCGCCATGGTGCAGGATGTCGCGGAGCTGGGTATTCAGGTGATGAGGTGTCGCATGGTTGAAGTTGAGGTGATCAAATGTCGCGTCGCGTCGCGTTGGTGCTCTTAGATCATGTCGCGGACATTACGATCGTGTTTCCGATAATAGGAAGCTAGCGATGATTAGTGATGTGAATGTGATATAATGGCGTGCGAGTTGTGCTTCTTTGCTCAAGTTTGAAGGCACGGATTATTTGATCCCGGTATCAGAACGCTCTTCGGAACAACTATCGACCGACACTCGCGCTCACAACAACCCCCCCTCACGGCGAGACGCCTGAAAGCGAGTGATTAACATGAACACCTAATCGTAGGCGCGAAAGAAGTAAATTTATTAGCAAGTACTCGATCTCTTCATCCCGAACCATGACTGCAACTTGAGGGCCTCCAAGTACAGCTGCGCTTCAGCCAATCGGAGCCTTGAATCAGAACAGCCATGCCCTCATCATGGCAGGGAGACACCCATGGCAATTCCACCAGAATCCGTGGCGGTATGGAGATGAGATTAAGAAGCAGCGGCCTTAATGACACTGTAACTCGGGATCTTGTCACCGGCGAGGATATAGGTGAGCCGAAGCCTCTCATCTTTTGGAGCACAAAGATTAAACTTGGAGAAATAGGAGACATTGGAAAGGCAATTCTCCAAATGGTAAGGCATCCATATGCTCATACGGGTGAACAGAGAAAAACACGCCCTTCCTGTCGGGAGGTTGTCCAGATGTTGAGTGTCGGTGAACAGAAGGTCGAGTTACTAGATGGTCCGTCACAGAAGCGAACTCGAGTTGAGCCGTAGCTTCGTCTGGGGAGTGTCTCCCGTCTCCTCGTCCATCACAACAGATGAGAAAAAGGCTGGGACGTTACCTTTGGCTATCACCGTCCCCGGCCGTTATTGACCTGTGTATCTATGATTCTGTGACCGGTAAATGTATGTCTCCTGTTTCAAAGCTGTTATAGCATTCCGAACTGTTATGCATCTGGTCGAACTAGACGGCTGGCCGATTTCCCGGCATGGCTGCCTACAACAAGACGAAACATCCCATCTTGGTCATGGTATCATAGGCAGTGAGCTCGGATACCATCCGAGATTGGACTGCCAGAAGAAGAAACTGTCAAATTATTCAGAGGCTAATGCAGGTATTGCAAACATTCCCTTGCAGTCTGACACCAGCGCCACCTGGATATCTCACCCCGTCCCTTGGTCGTCTTGCCACCTTCCAACTATCTCACATTGAGCAATCAATTAAGGGGATCCAGAGTGGTTTTGCCTTATGGCCTTCCTGCAGTTGCACATTCGCGCTTCTATCTTTTAATTGTTTTACGGGCGCACTTTGCTCTGGTCACATCTTATCACCCTTTTCTCTTGTCAGAGGGGTCGGCACTTCCCCCACAGAACTTCGTGGCACCAACGTACAAATAGAGATCCAATGGCCTCTTAAATGTCTCAGCATGAACTACGCTGGTAGCAAGCAGCATCGACCTGGCACCATTAGATCGTCTCAGGAACCGCTACAGCACGCCTATACCCCTCCCACTCACTCTCAAAACCTCCTTTCATAATGTGCAGGACGATGATGTTACGGAAGCAAGGAGTAACACGAATAATGGACGACATACCAGCTGTCTTGCCTTCTGCCAATGCCCAAATCATGCAGCCAAGTGTCCAAAACGCGCCCCGGTCAGGAAGACAACCCCCGGAGAGTCAGATCGTCGTAGCCTGTGCAGAGGAACATCACCTCCTGAGTGCTAGGAAGCCTCCTGTTCTAGAGATTAGTCACCTGCATTATATTCCTTGTCTCCTTTTGTGGGCAATGATCGAGGTTGGAGCATTTTAATATCCCCCGAGAAGTTTAACCCTTCATGACGCATGAGTCCTCAAGGCTCCTTCATTCTCACCACCCAGGAACTAATCTTCTTAACCATTCCCGATGACTCTCAGTCCAACCAGGGTATTTATCTCTTGTTAAACTCAATGTCTCAGTCTGGGAGTGGTCTGGCCTGAGGAGCACTTCCAGGGTGAATGCTTTGCGAATCGTCAAAGGGCGTGATCCTTGGCAAATCTGCTTTGCAGTATTATATCTTAATATTATTATAATAGCTTTTTTTTTAGTAACCTGATGCAGTCGTAGCAGGACTAGCTATCTCTCCAAAGTTCACTATACCAGATGCTCTCGAAGCTATCTTTGACCGGCCATGGCGTTCAGTGTCATCAAACTCCCCGTTGACATTGGCGCCTGCTTTGAGCAGGATCTCGGCCATCTTAGCATTCGGAAAGCAACGCGGAACCCATCTCGCAAAGTGCAACAGAGGACGACCTTGCTTGGAGAGTCCGGATTTGTTATTATTCAGAGGGTCAATAACAAACATCTTCGTGCCGTACAAAACAGCAAAGGAAAGAAACGTTGGGATCCAAGACTTGGCTCTCAAGTCTGCATAACCAAAGGGCTAACTTTCTCGTCGGCTCGATGTGTTTGAGAAAGCGTTGTCAAGCGAGTTCAGAGGAGGGCAAAGAGAGAATCCAGATAGCTTCTCTGTTGTGGGCGAGTCCCATAAGGAACTAAAAGAGTTCGTTATTACACGTTGAATTAATAGCCTTGATATTGCTGGTGATTTTATCAATTATTAGGTACAGCGGCAGATTTATGCACTCTTTGTTGGTTGATGAGACAAGAGAGGAGATTGAGCGTATGGCTGTAAGTTGTGGTCAAAGGCAGAGTTGTAACGATGGGGGGTTAGAGGTGCTAATTCCCGGCATGAGGCTTGGCCAGAGATTTGAGCTCCGAGACCGGGTTGCATTCATTATTCAGTAGCCATGCCCGCTTATCAGTAGACATATCTGAAGTTGGGGTTCTCCCGATCAGTCATGTCTTCAAATGCGTGGACGAGTTGATTATCCGCCGCCTCTGGGACGCCTGCCGCTGCCAACTCATCTCGTCTCCTGTTCTCCCTAATCAAATACCACCGGAAGAAAATAAGCACCAGAACCAGTAATGTGTAGCAGCCCAGATGCGTGGCAAATGCAATGAAGTACCTAGGAGCATTCCAGGAGAGGAACACCTGAGGTCCTGAAAGAACAGTTAGCTGAGTCTTGACTACTTTGCCAAAGAAAAGGCAGAGAGGAAAGGGGCGCACCAATGGCATTCCCAGCAGCCCAGAATATAAAGTTTGTCGCAATAACGACCGACTTTTTGGTAGCGCCACCCACGTTTCGGGACATGAGCGATAGGCCCATCGTCTGCGCTGTCCAGAACGACATGGTGATATAGTAGCTGATGAGGAGCCCTATATGTTGGGCCATGGTTTCATTGGGAACTGCAATGAGACAAATAGTGCCAACGAAGGAAAATATCATAAAACCCAACATGGTCAAAATGTTCTGGTTATACTTCTTGATGAGGTATACCGATGAGAGTAAAACGAAGAGGATATAGCCACCCAAGACCATGGATAGTAGCTGCGTCTGTAGGGTCGTGAAATTAAGCGAATTTTTAATTATGATGTTGGCAAAATTGCTGATTCCACTCGTAGGAAGGGTCGTGCAAAACTGGATGGTAGCGTAACACCAAGTCTGAGGGTCTCTGAAGGCATCCCAGACCTGTTCTCTTTTGAAGGTTCGGTTCTGAAGGCCGGTCTGGTTCTCTCTCACACGCTCGACCATCAGAGTCTTATCGGCCTCTGAGAAACACTTGGCACGCATGGGTGAATCAGGCATATACCAAATGACGAATAGACCAAAGAAGACTGAAATGATGCCATAGATCAGGAAGAGCCATTGCCATGACTTGAACGGACCTGAGCTAATGAGTGAGAAGCAGTAGGCAAGTAACCCACCAACGATTTGCTAAATACTACAGTCAGCTCACGTGTCCGTAGGAGCAAGGTCGTGGCAGGCTGTTAACTCGATATGAAAGGGATGCATACCTGAACAGCGTTCATCATGTACCAATATGTAACCCTGGCATTTTGCTCCTCACGTTTATACCACATGGCTGAGAGGACGACAAAAGCGGGTTGGCATACCGACTCGAAAAGCCCAAGAAGCGTCCGAACGATAACGAGGCCGGTAAAATTTGTGCAGGCGGCGTGGCAGCATAGGACGGCACCCCAGGCGGCGACAGAAAATCTATCTCGGGGTTAGTAGTTGACGTACGCGCAGCCTCTATGATGAGTTCTCACCCGAGATATTTGGCCACCGGTACTCTGGCGATGACATAGTTCTGGGGATACTCGACCACGAGAATGGTGATGTAGATACAGGTGGTGAGCCAGCTGTACTGTTGTGTGAGGTTGCCATCGACATCTGTCATGCCCGTGTCTTGTGGCAGCCCCATGATGGAGGCAAAGGACAAGGTTCCCTTATCAAGGGATTGCAGAAAGTAAGTGGCGATCATGACAATCAACACTCGGCGATCGATCAGCTTTCGCAGTCGATTATCATCTTCCGGGGATATGTCGATGCGAGTGCTGGCAGCATACTTTGCAAGCTCTTTGTCCACTTTGGAAGAGCTACCGACTGGCTTTGCTGTCTCGTCCTCCTCGAAAGTCTCATGTTGAGTAATAATGTGCTCCCGCTGGCGTAGACCTTCCTGAAGAGGTTCAATAGAAGGCAGCCGAATAGATTTGGCAGGGTCAATGGGATCCATACTTGGTTGTGGCTTGATGAGAGGACGAGCCTGAAACGCAAAAGGATTTGATTATGAATAGAGTCGACAAACTGCAGACGATCTTCGGGTTCAGTTGTCCCGGCTTCAACTATAACAAAGAACACATTTGCCAAACTGCAGACTTTATACGAGAGATGGCGCCGGGGTTGCAATGCCCACAGGTTTTACGGGACGCTTCCGAATACATTGCTTCGTGGTGGTACTGAATCAGTCTCGTTGCATCACCTGGGAAAAACCCCATGGGGCAACGCGGTACCCCATGGGGATGTGAGAGGGATGTGAGAGCGAGTGACTTCATGGCGTGTAAGCGAACATGCCATTACAACCTCAACCCCAGATGACGAGAATACTGCAAGTCCTAGCCCATGGTTTCCGGAACGGCGGAAGGCCGTGATGGCTTACCCAGAATGGTAAACCGGGACGGGGTCAGTTTGAGACGGTGAAGCTGAAAGGATTCACAGCCTGACTCGTGACCCCCAATGCCCCCATTGGCCGTGTAGATCCCCCAATTGCAGTGAAAGTGGCAGGTAATGCCGAGCTATTCCCTGTAATATCTGTGTTTTGCTATATACGGCGCGAGCTCGGCCTTTAGATTTGTTGGCCGTCGGCGGATTACCATTTTGGGTCAGCCGCTTTTGATACATCCAACGAACCGTTCAATTCCTAGTACTTAACCTTGATGTTTTGAGCTGTTTGATCTGCCTCGTCTCATGCCATCAAGGGCTCAATTCCCAAAAGGTGCTTGTGAGAAAGACGTCAACACACGTCTAGTTCATCATGCCGACGCAAATTCATGGGATCGACTCGGTCGAGGTGCACGCCAAGATACAACTTCTCATCAACGCTTTGGTCAACAGCAAAGATGAATCTGGCAAATACACCGTCACATCGCTCGACGGGCGTGTCATTGACACCAAAGGATGGACCGGGTGGGAATGGACCCAAGGGATTGGGTTGAACGGAATATGGGCCTACTACTCTATCACGGGTGAAGAGAGGTACCTCAAAATCATCGAGAATTGGTTCGCACATCAGATCGCTGCTGGAAGCGTGCCCAAGAATGTCAACACGATGGCGCCCTTCTTATCGTTGGCATATCTATACGAAGAGACGGGTAACCAGACTTATCTGCCTTGGCTAGATACCTGGGGCGAATGGGCTTACCACGACCTTGTGCGAACAAAATACGGTGGTTTTCAACACACGACATACGTCGGCATCAATGAACAACAATTATGGGATGATACACTCATGATGGCTGTTTTGCCTCTGGCCAAAATCGGAATCCTACTCAAAAGACCACATTACGTTGAGGAAGCGAAAAAGCAATTCCTAATCCACATCAAGTACCTTTTCGATACTAAGACGGGCCTGTTTTATCATGGGTGGACATTTGAAGGCGGGCACAACTTTGCCTCGGCATTTTGGGCACGGGGTAACTCGTGGTTAACCATGGCGATCCCAGAGTTTTTGGACCTTATTTCGCTGCCGGCCAATGACCCCATTCGGACCCATTTGATAGACACATTGGAGGCACAAGTAGAGGCGCTGAGGACAAGACAGCTTGAGTCTGGGTTGTGGCCAACGCTCGTGGATCACAAGGTTGAAGATGGATCATATCCCGAAGCTAGCGCCACGGCAGGGTTCGCCTTTGGCATTTTGAAGGCCCAGAGAAAGAGGTTTCTTGGCCCACAGTACACGGATACCGCCATCAGAGCTATCAAAGGCATCTTGGCCAACGTCGATCCGGACGGGGAGCTGCTGAACACGTCCTACGGAACGCCGATGGGGCATACCCTTCAGTTCTATAAGGATATTCCGTTAACTCTCATGCCTTACGGCCAAGCCATGGCAATCCAGGCCTTGGTAGAGTTTTTACATAGATTTATTTAACTGCCAAGTTATCAAGTCTAAAAAATAACTTATTCATGGATAATAATCCCATTCAAGTCGGGATCGTCAGGTGACAGTAGCAAAGGCACTCCACAGTTATGCTTCAAACGCAAGCTCAAGTGAAGACCGGCGCCAAACGATCTTGGAAGGATTATATCGGTCAAGGTAAGTGCTGATGTCGATATACAGGTAGAGTGTGAGGTCTACACTGCCACTAACATACAAAAATAAGCCCGACATGCCAATTGCAATGGGTCAATGTCACCGTCAAGGCTTTGCTCAACCGGAAAACCAGTTATTGTGCTGCGCTGCCATCTTGAATTGCTCATGCTTCTTCATAACCTCATCCAGCATCTTCCGAAGCCTCAGCTGTTCTTCGTAATTCTGCTTCGCTTCCAAGGTCCTCTCATACTTGGAGATATCAGCCGCAGCGGCTCGCACCTCCTCCTGTGCTGAGGCCAGCTGGTCTTGGGCAACGTGGAGGCACTGTGGCAGATCCGACCCGAATCCACTGATAGACATGCGGAAGCAGTGCGCGCCGTTAAGAAGCATGCTATTGCGCTGCCACCGCGATTCCTCCATCGCTCTTCGTTCGTGTTGCGCAAGGAATTGCCCCAGCTCGTCGGGGTCCTTGTCCACATGCGTGGTGTGGTCGTCGCCGATGGGGCGTAGCGGCAGCTTACTCTTCAGTGCTTCCATTGACTCGTCAGCTAACGCTCGAAAACTGGTCGCCAAACGTTCTTGTGCCTGGGCTATGCGAATGCTGGCCCTGGCTTCCGCTTCCAGTTGGTTTGCCTGACGCAGTCGGCCCTTGGCTTCCACTAGGGACTGTTGTAACTGATCATGGCTGAACTGGGTAAGTCGCTGTTCGAAGGTTGCATGGGAGGTGACAGGGAGAGACGAGGTGCTATTAGATCGGCTGTTGGATCCCTTCCCATGGATGCGGCTCTGGGCGTTCTCGGTCAAGCTGTCCAGAACAGCTCTCTCGGTCTCATCAAAGTCAGAGCGATCTGCACTTATGAGCAGAGATAGTACCTCTTGCTTCTTAGCCATCGGAGTGATATCGTGCGGGAAGCTCTTGCAAGACTTGCCCTGCATGGTATGTTGAAGACAGGCCAAGACCCAAACTCCGCAACTCCAATTGTCTTTCTGGCGCGGACATTCCTGTCCCTGGTGATCAGCATATTGCATCGACAATAGGGAATGGAACAAACCTCTTGGCTGACCGTCACATGTCCTTGGTGGTCGTACCGGGCTAGCTAATCCTGAATACGCCGGATGACCAGCTCGTTGCGCTTGGTCAAAGGAGAAGAGTCATGGTGCTGCAAGAGGAATCCCCCTTCACTTCGTTTGAGCACTCCGAGGCTCCAATGACCACCGTGGTGGATGGGAAAGCAGACGACCTCTGCATGTCGAAGTCGTCGCACCTCGGAGGGAAGAGTGTCGGAATGCGTGTCATCCAAGAACCACAGTGGGTGTAGGAGGAGCATTGACTGAGACTCGTCGTATCGAGACTGGATCGCACGGCAGCATAGGTCAAGGACATCGTCGGTGAGACATTCTTCAGTTGTAAGCTGCCGAAGAATCGTTTGTGAGACTTGAGCATTATCCAAGTGAATCGGATTTGATCCCCAGTTGCTCAAAGACTGTCCATTTGAGTCAATCAGATCCTCAGTTTCGGTGTCCCGTTTCCGTTTTAAGTTGGCGAATGATGGGCTCATTACTTTTCGGGGCGGGCTAACTGTTTCTTCGGGACTCTTCGTAACTCGCTGAGCAGGAACTCCAGACTGATCGGCGAGAAGCGGAATTGTGTCCTTGAAATCTCTTGGTGTTGTGATCATTGATGGCTGGGACGCGCCGGTGTCCGATGGCCCAGAGCAAGAGAAGTGACCCTTGCCCAGCAATGGATGGTCACTGGCCTCCTGGTCTGTGATTTCTGGCACTATCACGACGTCCTGCTCCACATCAGGCCGCTTTGGTGAGGCAATGTCAACAATGTCGGTATCCACTGGGAGTTGCAGTGTTCCCATGGCCTCGAGCTGGATTTTGGGGCTGGGAATGGTGGTACTAAGGGCATTGGTGATATTATCAGAGAGTTCATTTGGCGCCAAGCGACCGAGATCTCCTCGCCCGAACTCGAGAGTGAGCTCCTCCTCGGTAGCGTCGTCGGCATGGTTAGTCGCATCTTTGGTGCCGCGGTTGGCGGAAGGAGAGGCTGTGACTTGGCTCTCGAGATGTCGATTGTATGTACCTTGTCCATCACCCTCCTCGGTACCTCGTCTACAAGATTCGCCCCAGGTTTGCTTGACCTGCTTGAGCGCTTCGGTGGCTCGATCGCCGCTGAAGTAGGGAGCTCTCTTCCCAGCACCGACCATCTCTCGCAGAAGACCACTAGGCTCCCAAAGAGAGTGCAAAAACCGTCGGCCCTGAGGTTCGAGAATGGTGGTGATCCTGGCCATTTGGTTGACCACCATCTGGGGAACATCCCCCGTTGGTCCCATCGAGATATACGCCTCTCGAACGTCCTGGGGCAGCCAATCCCGTCCGCCCCAAGCCGTGTCAAGACGTTCCGAGGACATCCTAGCAAGCTCATCTGTGCGTTGTCTCTTTGTCAGGTTCATCGTCTGGATCTTGTCCTCCTTGGACAGCAAGGTTTTGGCTTCGCGGCAGCCGGCGTTGACCTTTGGGGTTTCAATCACGATACCTCTAAGGACCAACGACTGATCACCAGTTGGGAACGAAGGGATGATATGCTGGGCGAACGAGTCAGAAACATGCCCCGGCGTATCGTATCTTTTGATGATGGTGGCATAAGCGGCGGTTGTCTGTCAGAGAAAGGGTCAGCAAATACTACATGGTCTATGGGACGTAGCGAAGATAGGCGTCACAAACCAATTCCTGTCGTCGCTCAATCTCGGTAGATTCTTCCAAAGACCGAGTTCCTGTCATGTGTGGTCCTGGAGCGACTGGCCGTAGAGTTCTGCGTGGCTCAGTGACTGATCGCGCCTCTCCTTGAGTCTCTTGACCGAGACCAGGCGTCACACCAGGAGGGGCCATGGGATGAATGATTTAAACAACCCTCAAGGGGAAGCTGAGTACTGGGAGATAGATTAGACGTTCTGCGAGATGGCCAGTCTTGATTGCATCGTCGTTGTCGGATGGAAATCTAGCCGAGTCGAAGTCCGGATTGTCATGTCAAGAGGCAAGAGGCAGGTGGGTGATCACGTGCTCTCCAACCAGCACCACCAGCACCACCAGCACCTGCCAGCCCAGATCTCAAGCCTCTGCGTGAAACAGACTGGACCAGTCAGGAGAGCACGCTATCAAAAAAAAGATGGCGCGCGAATGTGATTGGTTCCGGGGAGAAGCAAACCACGCTTCGCGATACACTGAGAGCTAATTAACACTCAAGCATTTTGAGAATCCACCATGCTTCCATGGATGGACATGTTCGTTGTCGCTATCTTGAGATCCAAGCAATCCATTATCCAAACTAAGGCAAAGGAGCGGTCCTTGGTCGAATCCCGCAGGCGTTCAGCGAGCAAGTGTTGATTGTGGATGTACTTCTTTTCGGCAAACTTTACACCCTCTACAGTATCAAGATGGTTGTGATTTGCGGTATTGCACCAACGTCGACTGCGCTCATCATCAGTAGAGCAATCGCAGGCTTGGGAGTGATGGCGTTTTTACCGGTGCGCTCGTCACGATTGCTCACACAGTTGTGCGGGATAGATTGCCACCAGCGATATTCTCTCCATTTGTCCTTTGCTCCACGGGAACCATCTGTGTCTCGATTGCGACATGAATGATCGGTGCTTTGCAGATGCGACACATAGGATGATCAACGCATCACGCATGTCCACGAACTTTGGCCATACCAATGTCTGAATATATGCACGCTTGTTTATTACTTGCATCAAGATATGGCCTTGAGCTTTGAGTCAAAGAGCTTATCAAGGTTTTCTTGCCAAACTCCCCTTGAAAGGAGCTTTTGGTTAGGGGCAAGGACAGGTATATTAGACTGACTCGTATGAAGGGAAATATAACCCGCATTGAGTAGGGTTGGTTATAACTAGCAATGTATGGTTATAACCAGCGGTACAAGGTTATAACCACTAAGGCAAAGTTATAACCAGTGATGCAGGGTTATAACCAGGTTATAACCAAGGTAAGAAGTTATAACTAGGGTATAACCAACATTCTGTGGTTATCACAAGGCATAAATTAATCGGTCTAAGGTTTCACAGGGAAAAACACAATGATGCAACATCTAAAAGACATAATAGTTAATCACGATTGTTAAATATATTTCTCAACCTAAAGACTCGCTTGGATAAGGCAGAGTAGAGGATAGCGGTGCGAGCCGGACAAAGCAACAGTTAGCAACGACGAGGAAGGGTTGGAAAACTGTGTGTAGGGAAGAAGAATAGAGAGAAAATTAAAGGATAGGAAGAAGAGAAGAGTATACCTAAATAATTCTTTACCTCTTTAATCAGAGTAATACTATATTAATAAGGATCATTGGGGCTATTCTCTTCTATATTGAGGGAACACATCTATGCGAGATGGGAGTGATACTGGCAATAATTTCGAACTTTATTTATTACTTAGAGTCTTAGTTATAACCCCTAAGGATAGGTTATAACCTGGCAGTTTTAGTTATACCCTAACACTTTAGGTATATTTAGGTAATTTTAGTTATAACCTATATTCTTTTTAGTTATACCTTCGTGTTATAACCTGGTTATTAACTTATAGTAGCATAATTGACTGATTCCCTCTTTTCCACTTCCGGTATCTTATGAAAGGCATGTTATATTCAATAGCATTACAAAACATTAGTGGCACACTGAGCAAGGCCGCACGTATATGACACTCAGAGACGATTACCGAGTATTCTACGATGACTCTGTCAATATAGGATGCCAGCTACAGAGTCAGAAAAAAAAGTACAAAACATACCACAATCACCAATTTCTCCTCTTGTCTGTTACCCTCTACTACTGCATAAATCCCTAGAGTTGCAACTCACTAAGCTGTCGTTGGTTTCTTTCTTTTTCTGGCAGATGATTCTTGCGTGAAATCATCGACCGTCCCCTCATCCTCCTCAGTGTCCTGATCCTCGGCCATCTCCTCATCATCCGGACCCTTGCGCCACGATGTAAATTGGGGGCCAAACTCCATGCCCAACTGACGAGGGATGTAATCATAAGGCGGCGAAGCGCCCGGGTGAGATGCATAAAAGTCAGCCCCGGTCCATCGCGTCACCTCATAGATAAAGAATTTGCCATCAGGCCTGGCCTCAGATATGCCGATGTCAAATCGAACCCCAACCTCCAACGACTCAAAGCGCTGCTTCTCATGCTCGAGAAGACTGCGCCTCCACCAGCGACAAAACCCGTACAGCTCCTCCTCCTTGGTCTCGGCCTCATCATCCGTCACGATGGGCCCACCATACTTCCTCCAGTCCCTGAGGCGTGTGTCTGCTGTCAGGGCGGCATGGTATGCGTCATCTGTACACTCGTCTGTCACCATGAGGGTGTACAGTATCTTCTCACCGACCATGAACACGACGATCTATCCCCAGGTCTCAAGAGTTGGCACTAACTCTTGATGGAAAGTCGAGGTCTCGTCACTCGCCTCGCTAGTCTCACTCGACAGCTAGACACGACCCGACCGCTTTCTGGGAGGGGACACGGGAGAAGATTCCTGACAAGACCCTTGACAGCTGGCAGGGAGGAGCTTGACAGGTTTTGGGTCATCCAAGTCTCCAAAAAAGGTCGCTCCGCGTCGGATGAGCACCTTGTTGTCTTTGGGCATGCTGCATGGTTCATCACCGAAGCACACATTTGGCCGCCATGAGTACGCAGAGGGCGCCTTCTTCGCCACTGCCTCGAGGGCTCTCATCCCCCACTCTCTATCACAATCGGCGAGAACCTCTTTGACATTGGGATAGAAGCGCATCCCGGGCTTGAACATTGCTGTTGGCAGAAAGTAATTCAGATTGTTGATGTCGGCGCTTGTGTCGGAGTTCTTTTCCCGTCAATGTGGCCGTCTCAGGTGTAGAAAGATCTCCAGAGGCTTGCCAGGTCTCTCGCGATACCGCTCCAGCATCCTTTTCCGCATCTTGTCCTCAAGCCACTCCCAGGGATGGAACTCGGCCGAGATATAAGTCTTGGTCTTGACCCAGAGAATGGCAGCGGCGACACTATGAACCCAGACAGCCTTGGCATCCGCTCCAGTCGGCTCCGGGTCATCGAGATCAGGGTTGTTCAGCCTGTCCAAACCGACACGGCAGACCATCCCGGGGCCTATATCCTCCTCAAAGACCCCCCACTTGTCTTGGACGGTCGTCATCATCGAGCCGCAGTGCTTATCACCAGGGATCACCTGACACCACTATGATCATCCCGCAGGGGGTTTGGTATTCCGATCGGACAGAACAGCACGAGGATGCTGCGCGAGGGCTCTCCACCCAACGCCTGGACGATTGGCTGCAAGCGCATCATGGGGGATGGAATTAGTGAGTGCATCACACTGGTGCGTTTGAACGGCGAGCTGCGTATACGAGGCTCGATGGCGATGCGATTAAAATGAGTGGTTAGGTTGGCGACGGGTAAATGCTTCTCAGCCAGATTGAAGTTGAAGGCGGTCAGGGACTGCACCAGAGGACGGCCACTAGATTAGATCTGACTCACTACATGACAATAGGTAAATTGGCTTGTGCCGTGCTGTAGCGTTATATTGTGTGTCTGCGTACAACACCCGAGGGACCTAGAGACTCAATCTCTACCCTCTTAATAAGGGAGGTACCAGCAATTACAGTCAGAGCACACGTCAAGTCAGCAAATTGCACAACTCACACGAGATGCAGATGACCAAGTGGAGACCGGATCTGACTAGGTGCATCCGCGCCTGGGGAGCATCCCTGTTGCACAAGCAAGGGGTGAAACTAGGGGCTTCAACCTCATGGTATCTGTTAGTGTCAAGGTCAAGACAGTGCGGCGCAATATCCGCCACAGCAAAAGACAACTTTGCCGTGTACATACTGTAACTCCTCTCTCCTGTCAGATCCACAGGCGCCACACTCCAAATTTGCTACAACGCCAACCTCCCTGCCTCCCATGTCCCTCAGCCTCGCATTTTCTAGCCAATGCCCGGGCCAGACAAGCCAGCCCCAATGCAACAGTCATTTGTGCAAAGGGACACAGACGGCACTTGCTCCCCAGAGTCTTTTCGCCACTGCCAGTCCTAATCTCCTTTTTGTGACTTTGGCCTATTGCCTTGATAACACGGTCGAGAGTTTAATATAGGTAGGGATCATCAAGTCCCATAACCTAGAAATAAATAGACATGACGAGTATGATTAGTTATTTGGAAGAAATGGTATTGCACATCAAGAATTGGAGTAGAATCTGAGGGATATAGCGTGGTAACCGAGTTTCCTGAACATGGAGGGCTTGGCCACTCAGGTGGTGGGAAAAGACATTTGAAGACCATGAAAAGACCGTTGTAAAGTCAAGAGTCTTTTCCTTCGGAAGAACATGATGATATATTTTGGCCCAATACTTAATGAACGATACCCCCTCAAAGTAATACACCGTCTCAGATTTCATATTGTTGACGTCGTGCTGGTTGACTCTCCTCAGCGACCAATGACTTGGACAATCCATGGTTGCGCAGCCATGGAGTACATTCGACTTAAAAAGTTTAAGTCTCGTCCGTTCCAGTTTCTTTCACTTTTGCTCTTGGCCTTTTCCTCTTGGGCCTTGAACCTTGCATACTCCTCACCGCCTCTGAGTCCACTCTCACCACGACCTAAAGTACACGGATCATCGTATGAGCCGAAGTCGGAGGACGAAGACGAGAACAGTGGCTGTGCCGAAGTCGAATGGGGCATCGCGGGGAAAGACGCTGGCTGGATGGTGGGCTTAGCCGTAAAGGCCTTCTTCTCCCGAGTCGTCTCTGGCCGAGGGCTCGAGCGGGTGGCACGTTGGTGTTCAGCGGCTGTGATGGGAGCGGCAACTTTGGCGCTGGGGCTGGGGCTAGAATTCTCAGGTTCCGAGACTGGATGGGCCTCCCGTTCAGGCTCTCCTCTCCAGTACCGAGCCCAATGCTGGGAGTCCTCTTGACGTTGTTGTCCACCAGCTGCTGCGCGTTGATCTGGAATGTGCGTAAGCTCATGGACAGAGACTGAGACGTCTCAGTCCACTCCTGCGGGTAGCGTCCGCCTTCATCAGCCACTTCAAAGGCAGATCCGAGGACGCTGGTGAGGCGCATATCATTCTCGGTGAGGTTAAAGGCGTAGGGCAGGGGTTCGCCGCCACTGTCCTTGCGACTGCTGCTGTCGGCTCTGAAACCCTGTATCTGCCGGGCTCTGAGGTGAACAGTCGTCTCTTGGGCCTTGGAGAGGGGAGCCATGGTCAAGAGTCTGTGGGCAAGGTTTCGAGATGGATGACAGTTGACGGCTTAATAGGCAAGCTGGGGTGCTAGGTGGGAAGGGAGCTTGGTTGGCGTGTTGACGGACTGATACCAGAATCAGAGGCCACGCGAGAGACATGTGGCCATGATGGGGATGGAAGTGTCTCTGCATCGCATGTCGGCGACGGCAGTTGGGTTACTATTAAAGAGGAAATAGTGAACGATGTAGTGTGGTACGTAATAGATGGTACACGAGGAGGACTCGAGGGGATGATGGAAGAGTTTAGCCATGTCGGTCGGTAGGAATCTTATATGTTTCGCGCTCGCCGTAAGAAAAGAAGGAGCTCGAAATATTTCTTTCTATCCTGCATACTTCATTGTTGTATCAGTCAGGTAGGTCTGTAACTTAACGTCCACTCGTACTCCTTTGTCTCCTTAAACATGAATCAGTCTGTTTCTGCCTACCTTTGGTTCTCTCACCTCACTAATGTCTTGATCCCTCGCTCTTCCTGTCTTGAACCCTAATTCTTCCATCTCCATGGTCAGACACTTCTTATACTTGGCGTCGCGGAATCTCATCTACTCAACCACAATATGCCTCATTCACGAGGCCCGTAAAGCGATGAAGGTACCTTCAACTCGGCTTGGGACAAGATACAGCGTCGGAAGGGCCGGAAACGTCGTAACTCTATCGATTCCACTGCTCAGCCTAGCGACCGCCCTGGACGAAATGATCCGCCACATCCTTCGCCATTTTCACCATTGCCCAACATCAACCGTCCTCTGCCTGGGGCCAGACACCCTTCCAGATATCAGTAGATTCCAACCAGCCGAGACCAACGACAGCCAGCAGCATGATGCTGAGGCACCAGAGCAGCCTGACCCTCAATCACTTGGACAACCCGAGCCTCCCAGCCAGGATGAACCTCGAAACCAAGCCGAACCTCCAGATCAAAGCGAGCCGCCAAGCCCAACGCAGTCTCGTCAAGACTCCAGCCCTCGTCGGCAGCCTGAGTCTAAGACTGCCAACATGCAGAAAGCGGTCACCAGCCTCTCAACACTCGTCGAAGGCCTTATTGACTACTTTCAAACCGCCAGAGACATCCGCATCCTCCTTTTCAAGACCATATACTTCTTTTTGCCCATTTCATTATCCGCTGGCTTCTGAAAGCCATTGTCGTCATTCTCGATCTTATCTATGTGTTATCCCGACTTCAACTATGCTAAAGAACACATTCCCAATACATCATAGCATCATATCCCAATTCTAACACAGTGGTCGTCATTCTCATTATCCTCCATACCCTCATTTTCGCAAGCGAAAGCATCCACCGAGGCTTCTGCCACATAGCGACACAGCCAGCTCCTCCGCTCCTGGCAACTGCCCTCGTCGACATGGCCAAGTGCGTAGCACTCACACAGGTCGCCCCCGTGATGGACAGTGGTGAGATACTTGACGGACTCGTGGCCTTGGTCCCCCCCTGTCTGGGGGTTTCTCGCTAAGAATGGCGGCATGATCGCCGCATCCGGGCCCAACCGCACTTGGCTTGGCTTGGCTTGTTAACTGACCGATTGGTGATCTCAAATGGTGCATTTTGATTGGATCTCACGTATTTTAGACACTGGCTTCGCTAATACCGTATCCTCTTAATAAGTCCAGACAGAGCTAAGGCATAACTTACTCCATTTTTCCATTTTCCCTTCACTGTCACCCATCATATCACTCTCTCCAGTCACTATCTGCATTAATGAGATAATAATTACAGTACAAATACCGTCGTACCTCCGTCGTGACCAAGATACTTCTTCCCCCATCATCAACCCCTTCTCAAACCAAGCAATCAATATCACTAGCACCCTCTTTATTGCCAATATGTCGTCTTCCATTTCAACGCAGCTCGATGGACTCGGAAAGAGCCTTGCCTTGCTCGATGCCGGTATGGCTACAGGTGATGGACAACTTGGCTCCTCAGACTTCCTTGATGCTGTAGATTCCCTCCTTGTGGTATTCGGTATGCACCTGACCTTCCTACTCCCGACCTACGCCCTCTTCAAGCTGCTGACCAGTTTGGCTCATTTAATAGACACTGTTGGGGTTGATGTTCTTGAGGGTGGAAGAAACGATATGGCGGAAAATGTCTCAGTAAGCTCAATCAACCCTCAAGAATCTTCCTTGACGGCACTGTCATCTTTTCCATGCAATAGGGCCTAACGTTTATGTTCCACCGCTTAGAAAATTCGAAATGCAGTACAGCGCTTTTCAGGCAGCTGTCCTCACCTCCAATCTCTCGTAGAGGCGGAACGAGCAGCTGGACAGGGTGACGCGACTGAGGCACTCACTTGGCTAGCCCGGTAGGTTTGATTCCTATCCCCATATCGAATTGTCCATCGCAATTCCCTCTCCAAAAGCAGTACCTGAATCTCTAGCTAATTACATCGTATAGCGGCCTCCAGTTTTACACTGCGTCGGTACAGCGCTTCACGGGCAACGGAAGCGAGAAGCTGGCAGACAGCATCATACATGCCTACAAAGATACCCTTAAGAAGCACCATGGCTTCGTCGCCAAGACCGCCATCAAAGTTGCTGTATCCAAGACATGCCCGACCCGCGATGAAATGTTCGGAAAGCTTGGTCAAGACCCAGCCATGGTCATGAACGCACTCCAGGGCTCGGCGACAACTTTCCAGCGCGTTCTGGGCATTTTGGAAGGAAACGTGAAGTTCTAAAGGCCGGGAAGGTGATTTTTATGCCTTAAAGATCATGCAAAAGGCTTGTAAGACGGGGCAGAATACAATACCTTTGAAACATGATGTCAAGCGGCGGTGAGCCCATACTGGTAGTGCACATAACAGCTAGGCATGGCAAGCATCGTGTTTGTGGGCAATCATACTTTAGGGGCGTATGTTCGCATTCACAGACCCTTGCAAGCGGTGAAGAAGCTCTGGGGAATTTACGCATCCCCTCACCTGTATTTCCTGTTGGTCGTACCGTATCTATCTCATCCCGTCATTCTCCGTCTTTCTGCACCTAACAAACATGCTGAGACTCCGCTCGTCCTGCAGGGGGCGGGGAAACCGGGCTTTCTGGCTGCAGCCAAACTGGACTCCCAGGAGCCGTGACACTTGATCATAGTTTACGGAGAGGAGTAAAGAGTTGAGGGGTGGGGATAATCTTGAATAGATCGCAGCGGGAGGACTCTTGGTGGTCGTCACTACCGCTGGCCTAGGAAGGTGTCAAAGATGGACATATAACTAGGTGGAGTTAGTAGAGAAGGAGATCTCGTCTCCAATTCTATTCATATGGTCTGAGGACCTTGCTGGTCCCATCCTTTTCCCTCATTGCTCTCGGCGCCGCTTGTTGTCCTCATTCTCACATTGGTCTGATTGTCATAATACTTCAGTCTACCAAGAGATTTTGTCAGCCCTTATCAATGCTCAGTATGTAGCAAAGCCCATATAACTCGCGCATCAGCTAGCTCTCAGCTCCTTTATGTCAATCACACGACAAACCTCTTTCTCTCCTCTTCATAGCTCAATCTCTCGACTTCATCCATAGGGGAAAGCTATTTCATCTGGCTCAATAGAAGGTGCAGGGGAGACGCTTTTCATCACACCTGGGCAGTATAATCATCCAGACTCATGGCGGCTGTACATGCCCCATGATGCTATTCTTTGACATCGTACAGCGAGCCGTCTTGACACCTGGATAATGGACGTTGTCATTCCTCATCGCTCACGCCACCGTTGCAGAATAGAGAGAAATGGTTCTACTAGGCGATCTAAACAAGTCTTCATTCAGAAGGTTGACTAATTATTACCTCCTATTGACAACGTTTCGAAACGGTAGACCTTCGACCAGATATGTATTCCGATAGGGCGCACGCCCGTGACTCTGCACCCGATTCCTCGCATCGCCACAAAGTAATATCGATACTTTCCATCAGATCTAATGACTACTATTGAGTTGCGGTTGTGGTTGGTTATTCTCGGCTGGTTGGTGATATCTGCGAGTCCACCTCTGGTTCGAGACAGGTCCCTCGTGGCCAGACTACGAACAAAAAGTGATGCCATCAACGTTACTAGCATTGACGCCTCATCGACTGCGATCGCCAGCTACAATGAGTGATATATTCACGTGGAAGTATCGCCCTAGAAACCAATATTCCACTGGAAGATGGGCCAGGCAAGACAATGTTTTTTTTGGGACGGCATCCTCATGGTAGACACCCGCAAGTCGGATTGCCTGTAAGGGGCTTCGCAGTTTCTGACGTAGTATAGATTCTTCGAGAAGCGGCATGCTGTGGCAGCTCCTGTCGTGTCTTATCGCTCAAGAGTAGCCGAATGACGTGTCTAAAGTAGGTTCCAGCTACGCGGACTGGTTCTCCATAGCTGATGACTTTGCGGGAGTCAAACTCAAATTGAAACGTCTGGTCCACGTAAGAGATAGCTCTTGACTGTAGCATGCGGATGTGTTACCATTTTTGCCACTACTGCGGTGATAGTAGGGGGCTGTTGAAATGAAGCCAAGAGGGGGAGAAGTCTTGCCTTTTTAACCGTACAAGAGAGTGTACAGATTCGCGTGACTCGTACCGAGGGCCGATGTGATGTGAGACATCCTCGAGGACCGTCGGGTGGCAATGCTTCAATGGTGGTCAGTGGTAGATGATCCATCACCTGAGCCGTCGGACCATGTTTCGAACAGAATTCCTAGAGGATAATCTCGGGTTTTAGATCCCGATAGACGACCTTGTGCGTTGCGAGACAGTTAATCGCCTGGTGAATCTGGTGAAAAACGGTTTCGGCAACAGTGACGATAGGTAGGACACAGCTGCCAAGGACCAAGCCCTCAAGAGACCCATCTTTTAGGCCCATGAATATCTCAGCTGTTTGGCTTCCCATCAGGAGTGAATGTAGTCGATCCATGATGTGTGACATCACGTGGAGATCGCTGATGGCATCACGAAGTTTCGAAACAGACAGTTCATTTGGTTCGCTGACGCATTGCGAGACTCATCTGTACATTCTTGTGTTTCTATGGTAGCCTTTGCGTGTTACCCCCAATCCTCTCGGGCTCTCATGATCAATTACTCGCTCATAATATTTTAGGCTAGAATAAATCATATGTTGCTATGATGCGTCAATGAGAAACAAGGCAGGGTAAGGATATATAAGATTGTAGGTACGTTAGTATCAAATGCGTTTCATTCAGGTTAGGACGGTGTCACGTGCGCCTATATCGCCCTGCCAACCAGTCACCATTGAGTTGCCCCACGTCACGTCACTCAACCATCAACATCATTCACCTCACATTGACCAGCTGCATTCATCTACTCGCAAGTAATCACTTCACTTCAAATCTCATCGCGTCCAAAAAAAAATGCGCCAGAGCCCGGTTTTGGAGTGGCTGGATACCCTCCATCTCCCTTCAGCTTCAGGCAGCTATAGCCTCGCCACCGCCGACGAAGCCATCGAGCGAAGCGCGAAACGAGTCAAGATCAATCACGAACCCCCCTGCACCTCTCGATTACCAACTCCGACCGAATCGGAGACGCATACCTTGGAACTTGCTCATAACGATCGATACGTACACTATATGGCATCACCATCATCATCATTGTCCAAGAAGCGACGTCGGGACGAGGAGAGTGATAGAGCCAGCCAAGACGAGCTTTCAGATGGTCTCGCTGGCAATCCTCTCGACTTGACACCCCGAGCAAGTCAACTTGGCAGCCGGTTGTTTCGAGATCAATACCATGCTGAAGAGTCGGATGTCAGGTCCGACCTGTCTCGCGCCTCGTCGTCCATATCACATCGCTCGTCAGCATCTCAGCATTCTTCTGTTTCGGGTCAATCATCACCATCGAAGCAAGCTCGCAACGCCGAGCTCCAGAAGACGGGCTTTAAACCTGTGAGCTTTTCTCTTCAGCAGGATCATCAGCCGCCTTCCCTAAAAACAATGTGTCGAGGGCTCACGAGGATCAACCATGGAGAAAAGCTGTTCCCGGACACCTTGCGAGGTCAAGTGAGTTGAATATATGTTGCCCGTCATCGTAGACTCCAATCCTGATAGTGTGATAGCTCGCCGACGACGATATCCCCGACTCTTCGTTCTACAGTAAAAACGATGAACCTCAAAAACATGAATGGCAGTATCCACCCCCATCACTCGTCCAAGACACTCTGAAACGAGCAGCCCAATGTTTGGATGAGCGGGAAGGTGAATCATCTTGGAACCTCGAAGTTCACGCCCCCCTTCTCACCTGGGTCTTCCGGCGACAAGGCCAAGACCCTCTCATAGACTACAGATATTGGTAAGCAAGTCCTGATCACCCATGACGAAACCTTTGATATTGACATGCGGTAGCACTTCGGCCCAGATCATACACGCATTCAAACCAAAGAATGCTCCCTCAAAAATGGTCGACTTTTGCATCATCGTCCGTCCCGGTGATGATAGTGATGAGCAAGAAATGATTGAGGAGCTCTGCTACCGTAGACCCGGCCAGACGATAAACCATACCAACTGGGGTAACCTCTGCAAAAACCCAGTGGCCATGTCCATCGAGACGAAACGACATGGCGAGAACTGGGATACTGCTGTATTACAGCTGGGTACTTGGCATTCCGCTCAATGGAGAAGCCTGGACTGGGATAGAAGGGAGCGGGTTTCCATTGACTTTTTGCCAGGCATCATCATTCAAGGGCATGACTGGTTGTTTGTAGCCACCATTATGAGGAAGAACAGGGCAATCATGTATCACTCCATCTCCATTGGCGACACCAAGACAGTTCTTGGCATCTACAAGCTCGTCATCTCTCTGCAGTATTTGCAGCAGTGGATCGAGAACACCTACTGGCCGAAATTTCGAGCCGAGGTTTTGGGGTTGGACGGACAGGCCGGGCATGCCACGTAGACCTACCTTTATGAGTTCATGATTATATGATGATGACAAAAGCTAGGGAATAGCTAAGTTAATAGGCCTATATGCATGCCCCTAGAGACACGCTTCCCAAGCATTGTTTGACCGGATAACATGGAGGCGGGGCATATCTCGAGCAAGTACCGTGAAGAAAGATGGACTCTACCTATTGGGCACTACCATGGGCAATGGGTTCAGAGGCGAAATGCCCAGAAGCATTATTCATCGGTTGATATCAGCATCTCGAGGAATGAAACTTGAGCCATTCATTATAGAACTCGTGTCTGTCCCACCATTATCGGGTCCACGCAACATCATCACAACGAACATGTGACAGCCCAACAGTGTAGATTCCTCCGTAACTAGGCGCATCCAAACGGCATCCCTAACCCCTTATATCCTTTCCCCCTTCGCTATCTCCCAAGGCTCCAATCGCAAGTCCACAAGCAGACGACATTCCTTCACATCAGCACAATAAACGGCCCCCAGCTTCACCAACGCCTGAACCCGCTCGTCCATGCTTAGCGCGTTCCTAACAGCAACAATCCCATCCGGAAATATGCCAGTGTCCTCATCGACATCAAGGACCCAGACTCCCTTGTTATTTTCATCAGAAGGAACCCCAATCTTTCTCACAATCGAGACAATCGGGTCGAAGTCGTCGAGCGCATGGCACTCCCCGCCAACGTCCAAGTCCCTTCCCTCGTGGTTCGGGTTGTACCATCCTCCACCGAATAGCCGGAGCTTATGGCAGAAGGCATCTTCTTCTTCCTTGGGGACATCAGGCCTCTCAGTCGATGAGAACCGGTCGATGTCTAGGTACTGAAGCTCCAGGGCGTCCAGTTCGGACACCCAGATCCCGCCTGAAGAGGGGTAGCATGCTGCTTGGCCTGTGTGGATGCTATAGCGGGTAGTGGGGAGAGGGCAGGGCTGGCCTTGATGCTTGAGAGCGGAGCTGGCGAAACCTTCCAAGGCAGAATCGGAATCGGAAAGGTCCGATTCCTGCGATGGGGCTGAGAAGGGTAGAATTGTTGAATAAGAGGCGAAGGAGTGGTATATGAAAAGGGCCATGAGGAAGATCGAGATTATTGTGAATATCATGGTCAACGGCCAACGCCAGTATGGAGGCTTAGCCATCGGCTGTTTTTGTTGGGTGTTTTTGGCCATAGTCGCCGAGCTGAAGGGATTTGATTTCGTAAAATAAGAAAAAAAGAGGACGCTTAGAACTTCAAGTTATAGAAGGAAAAGTCTCTGAAATGAGCCGGCCTATGCGATGCAAGAGTCACACTTCGAAGCAAGATAATTTAAGGCTGGAGTACTTAATTTCCCGTTATGGGGGCGAAGGATTCTTATAACCGCTGTTTGTATCAGGCCAGCTTTTACAAAAGAGGACCTTGGATAATTTGCTATAAATAATTAGCCTACTCTCAACGCGTCGCGAATAAGAAAAAAGTTATATCAGCTGAAAGGGCGACTTATGCTCTTGAGAAGGAATCTAACTATAGTTAAATATAATAAAAGAGCTGTTGTTTATAAAAGTATCTAGGCATAGAATAACCAGTGTTGAACACGGCTACCCTGGAGTCTGCGAGGACTATCCAATAGGATCTGTGGCAGAAAACAAGACACGTCATTCAGGTGATCCGGAACATAGATGATCCCGCGAAGCGCTAATGGGTCTTGGCACCTCCGCCTTGTGGTGGAAAAGAAGACGGGAACTTTGAACTTCAACCGTTGAGACTACCTATCTGGAAGCACTTATCATCACCCGCAATGATTTGTTGGTTCCTCGTACGGGTTGGCCCGACGCCCTCGGCTATGCCGGAAAGCAGCACTAGCCTAGTCGGCAACAGCTGCCTGAAGAGGCAAAGGGGAGCAATTCAACCTGAGCTATGAATACTGTAGCTTGAGCTGTGAATGATACCATTCTCTTGACCCCCATTTCCCATAAACTCAGCATCAGAAGCCGTGTCGATCGCCAAGGACAGCTATCATATATAGCGGGCGTTGATTGGCGTCCGAGGCACGCCTCATTCCAGAACAGGCAGACAACTGCCGGGACGCGTCAACGCAGCGCTTTACGTTGCGTCCTGCAAGAGAGAACCTCGGTATATGGATGCTGCTGATCCTATAAGCAGGGGGTTATTCGGGTTAATTTCCCATAGGCGCCGGGAGCATTGAGAGCTTCTGCCCTGCCCTCCTCTATGTACACCTTCCCAACCAGGACGCGCTACCATCAGCTCATTGCGTCCGTGATGTTACAGTACCGCTCTGATGCGCCCAAGTTGGTACTTAGCATGTCATTCGTAAACAGCGCCGAGTATTTAGAGTTTCGGTATAACTTCTGTCGGTATCCCACCCTCAACCCTCACTGACTGCCGGCACCACCACCACCACCATGTGTCAGCGACTCGCAAGGCTTTCTAAATCTGGGGACCTAACCCCGGCACCTTCCTCATTCCCACTTCGGCATCCGATGTCTTGCTTCTGGGGAACCCGGGGAGATGGCGTAATGCCGCGGAGTTTATTCACTCGGCCGAGACGTCCGGAACGCTCCCGATTGCTCCGTGGGTCGGGCCCCTTGCGGAAGTTCCTTACGATGCCGGCCTTGTTACCCAACGTTGTGATGCATGCATGATACAAGAGGCGGAAGAAATCTAATGACCCCTCATCGGCATTCAGGTAATTTTTCCACTTCGCCTCTGGCGGCTGTGCCTGTTGCGTGCCGTCTCGATGCCCAAGCTAGCTGCTTCTGTCTGTGCGCCTTAGAGTTGGGCTTGAAACTCAGTTCAGAGCCAGTCGGCTTTAAAGGGCGACGGGCTGTTCCGTTCAATAGTTACGCAGTAGCGCCAGTCTAGTCAGACGCTTGCTTTGACAGCCATAACTGGACGTGCGGATGTGTTTATTGTGGTGTCCAAGATATTTAACCTCTGATCGGTCCCCGGATCAACATTGCCAAATCCGTGCTCGTTTCGTCTATCTCGCCAGAACCTGACAGCCCTATTGACTTCAGTGGGTTTTTGACTCGTCTCGTTTCATCTCGATTCGAGTTCTCTGCACGTCCAACGACTGAAGACTGAACGGGATCGATGGCCCGAAGGGAGCAAGATGTACTACGCTGGGGTGGGATACTCCCCCCCCTCGACACCAATATGGATCTGCATCTCGACCTCGACCTGGCCTTCACCTCCCGACTAAACGATGACGACTGGGAACCCAAAAACACATTTCTTGAGACAACACAAGTCGACACAACACCAGTCGATACAACACCACAGAGCAGGTGGTCTTATTCCAACACCACTATCAACTCAACATACCTCGATGAACAGCCAAAAAGCAGGTGGTCTTATTCCAACACTACCATAGGCGGCTCTACCTTCGGCAGCCCTACCATCGATGGTTCCTGCGCAGAAGACGAGATATGGGACTGCGAGGACCTGTTCATCCCCACCTATAGACGACGACATGACTCGGCCTCCACCTTCCGCCCTACGTCCTTATCTTACAGCACTAGTACTGAGGTTAGCTATCCTGGCATCAACACGATCCAATCAATGACTTGAAACTTTCACTGACAACATTCTAGTCCTGGACGGAAAGCTTTCTCACCGAATCCGAGATGACACCAACAGAAGATACAACCAGTTCAACTATGCCTTCAGGGATCACAGAGCGTCGTCTCACCCGAGCTTCATCTCTCGACTGTTTCATTGACCTCCATCCCAGGGTCAGCTCTGCTCATAGGCTATCATTCTACGGTCGATTGCCCGAGAAGATCAAGAATCGCTACTTGTCTGACGAAGAAAAGGTGGCAGTTGAAGTGTATTCTAGGTGTGCTAGTGAGACTTCGACATTGCTTCATGGAAAAGAATGCACCTGCCAGAGCGCAGAAGAGCAACCAGAAAGCCCTGACATTGACGACTATCACACATTTATACGGCCAGAGAGCTTACCGCCCCCTAAACGGTCCTGTATTCGTCATCTGTTAGACAATCCTGAGTCTACTGACAGCTGCCTTCCGGGCAACGTCGACATCACCACAGCATTACGCTCATCTGGTTATGTTTCAAGTGGACTTTGGGTGAGGAAGCAGCCGGGGTCGAACGGAAAGCGCGGATTTCTTTCCTGTCCGTTTACCTTGTTGCGCCGCAACAATCAACGGTGATCGTAAGGCAGAAAGATTAACGAGCGAGTTATTTATGAACGAGAAAGCAGCCATTACAAAGAAGCTCGCCCACTTTGGCGAAGAATTGCTGGATAAGCCAGATAGTTTACTGTGTACTTAGATTGGGTGATATGGAGTACGGAGGCGAATCTCATCTGATCATTGATAGAAGCAAAGGGTTCGGAGTTAGAATTGAAAGAACCTGCATTTACTCGGCCACCTTCAAATCTCGTCCTCCGAAACTGTCGTTGTGTGAGGTCCTTGCGGTGCTTCCTATGATTCGCCATTAGAGTTCCTTCAACACATTGAGTTAAATTCCAGCAGCTTCTGAGTTTAAGAATTCCATCCACCCAGCCTGGTCGCCCATCACTACGTCGGCGGCCTCTATGGGGTGTACATTCGGCCACATCATGTTGATAATACTATTGATCTGTGTCTGAGGACTTTCCCCAACTGGCTGTGTCTCAAGCAAGGGATCAGCCTGTATATCAAGGGCATTGCTGATGGCGCCTGGAGGTTCATGCTGAGCGTTGACTGCATCCGAGGCATCCTGGTGGAGTTCAACACGGCGGTAGTCTAGATATTTGCCGCACAAGTCTAGAATGATTTGATGGCAACGCTCAGAGCTGGTGTTGAATGAAGATAAAGCTGTGATGACATGGAGAGTGGATAAAATCTGAGCTCGCCAGTCTTTTGCTTCTGGGGCGCTGGGATTGTTCCGTAGACATATGCAAGGAACAAGAGCTGCCTGAAAGAGGAAATAACTGCAGGATGTCGTATGAGGCACTGGATAAGCTAGTAGAGAGTATGGGGATTAATGTGCTTACAGACTATACCAAGCCGCCAGTCTGTTGTGTTCCTGCCCACGCCAATACTCGGCAATCATCTCAATCGAAGACTTGGCGTCACTCAGACATCGGCAGTACGCCTTGTTGCTTGCCTCATCGGATCCAGCACGCCCTTTCAAGGCACGCCGTATCACAAAAGGCCGGTACATGACGATACGCAAATTGCGTAACCTCCAAGACATGACAGCCTGGCTCAGAGCATAGCGAGGAGGCACCTCAGCTTGCTCGGAAAAGTAGTCTGGTATAGATACCCGCCATGGTTCGATGTGCTCAGAATCAAGGCGAAGAAGCTCTTCTGCAGTGGGAAACGGTCGAGAGATGATCTTTTCATAGCACAAATGCGCAGCTACGTGAAATCGTGCTTGTGTTGAAACAGCTGTGTAAGGAGTGATGGCGTTGCTCTCTGGGGGATAGGATTGAGAGGCGGCAGTGAGGTCCTTGTCAAGTTAGCACTTGGAGCTTGGTATACTCTGATTTCGGCTTACCTTGTCATCGACATTGAGAGGAAACGATACATCGACTCCCTTGTAGGGCCAGACGTCGGGTCGACTAAAAGTAATGGTAGCACCAACATCAAAAACGCAAAGAGACCACCAGACTCTTCGACGGATTTCCATGTTGAGCGGAGAAATCTTCCACCCTTCAAATTCTTTATGTAAGCCTAGACCCATGGCCATTCTTACGGCCAACCCAAGATAGTTGTATCCTGAGTTGGGTTTGTCACGTTTCTGTTGGTAGTTGGAGATTAGTGTCAAGGCTTGCACCAAGGTCAAGTTTCCGACTTCTAGATAATCGAAATTCAACATTGATCGAGCTCGGTAGAAAAGGTCCATGTCGAGTGCTGGGCTCGAAGCGGCCGAGGATGTCCAAACACCGATGGCAGCAACAACATAGGCAAGGATTGTCCAGCATGATCCGTTCGGCCGTGGTATCAGCTCGCTGTATTGCGCCCTGAATGTTGGTTCATGAACGATGGGATAGCTGACATGGTAAAGCCGAAAGTAAGCGTCGATCATGGTTTCGGTAATGTGACGATTGGGACTTGGTTGTTGAGGCATGGGATAAGTCAATGAGTCGTCGACTGGTTGTGGTCGCGAGCATGTTCGACGTCGGGATACAGGCTCGATCAGACGTAGCATGGCGGCTCCGGATGCCACGCCGAGATAACCACCTCCACGCTCATTAACTGTTAAGGAGGCCATCCCGTCCGACATGGGGCTTTCTTCATCGTTCCCCTCAGCGTTGGTTTTCGGCGAGAGACGTCGAATTGGTCCCGCCTCCTTTTCGCACCATTCAAAGTCATAAAGAGGTGGACTTTCTAACATTCTCTGGCGTACAGGTTCTTGACCTTGATTGTCATTCTCAGTCTCAACAACCTCGATGGAGGCTTCTCGATCGACAGGGCGATCCGTGATAGCAGTTCCTGAATCCACATCCACTTCTGTCAGGTCCGCATCACCTCCACTCATCTCTGCCTCAATGGCAACGGGCGTTGAAAAATTGAAAGGTACGGCATTGGGCGATGTTTCAACTGGGGAGCGAGGTTCTTGGCGTTCCCAAGTTCTCAAGTTGGGCGGTATCAATGTGCGCATCTGCTGGATCACTGCTTCAGCCCGCTCAAGACGCTCCTCCACCTCGGTAAGATATCTGCTTAGGATTAGGATTATGCATCAAGAGACGAGCCGACCGGAAAAGTATAACTGACTTGCGGGTCAAGGGTGTTCGAGAATGTTTCTCGTATAAGCAGTGGCGGCGATATCGGACGCATAAGCCGCAGGTAGGAAGACCTTTATCACAGCGTGCTTTGCGGCGCCGACACTCTTTGCAAGCTTGCTCCGAAGATCCAACTAGGGCGGTGTTGAAATTTGACATTGTATTGGTTGCCTGGGGTATAATTGTTTGGTGGGCGGGCGGTCGGGTTGAGGCCGAATTGGGGGTTCATGGCGAGTATGACGATGATGGAAATGGATGGACAGGTCGGGGTATTATAACTAAAGGCGGGGAAGTGGGACGATGGCTTCTACCCTGGCCGCCCAGCAGTCAGCCAATAGGAGCAGGATATTCATATTCTCCGCAAGCCTAGATTCTGGAGCGGTACCGAGGGGTTGGTTGTAAAAGGAGCATCATGTAGCATTGGGATATGATGCTATCATGTGCTGGAAATGTCTTGTTTATCATAGTTGAAGCCGGATAATTGACATACAAGATGACAAAAGGAGCATCAGTTTTCAGAGTATCATTGCGATTGAGGTTTGCCATTTGTACACATTCACATTTCGCTTCATATCAAGGAACAATGCTACCACTAGAACACCCAGCGCTAGTAGGGAGAAGAAACAATACAATAAATTACGATTCTGGAAGTACTGTAGCGTATGCCTGCCTCATGGGAGTGTGTAACCGCCATCAATTACCAAATTGGCGCCTGTTGTAACTGGGTTAGCGAGAGTTATTCCACCCTAAGCACACAGCAAATAACTAACCCGTCATGTAGCTACTAGCATCACTCGCCAGGTAGACATAGGACCCTTTTAGTTCCTGTGGATCGCAAAGTCTCGCTCCTGGGATCATGGTAAACCACTTGTCTCTCCACTCTTTGGGGTGAACGTCCAGCATATCAGTAGCAATAAAGCCCTTGCCAATCAATCAGTATCCGTCTAGAGATTAAGCCGGGGCCTGTGACTAACTGGAGACACGCAGTTAACCCGTGCAAAGTCAGTCCACTCCACCGCGAGACTCTTTGCCAGGTGGACAACCGCTGCTTTGCTTGCATTGTACGCGGCCTGTTTTTGAGGAACATTGACGAGAATTGCGCTGACGCTGGCTGTGAAAATGATACTGCCCCTTGTCTTTGACCCTTTCATAACGTTTGAAGCTGCTTGTGCGGTCCAGAAAGCTCCATTGAAGTTGACATCCAGAATATTCCGGAACTTGTCTTCGGGGTAATCTTCAGCAGGGATGTGGTCCGCGATGCCTGCATTGGCCACCACAATGTCTAGTCCGCCAAGTTCTTGAGAAGCTGTCTGAATGACTTGATTGACTTGAGCTCGATCCGTCACATTGCACTTGTACGCCTTGACCGTCCTGTTGCCATTGGCTGAGGCCAGACTTTGAGCAAGCTTGGCCACTTCATCTTCTGGAGTGCTGGAGTAGGTGATGGCGACAGATGCACCAGCTTCAAGTAGCCCCCTGGCCACTTCCAACCCAATTCCTCGTGAAGCGCCAGTCACGAGCGCCGTCTTGCCCTCTAGGGAAAAATGAGAGAGGACGGGGGCCGAGGGATTGGGATGAGATGCAAGGACCATGTCGGCGGTAGTGAGTATGTGCAAGGGTAGTTGAGGAGAAGAGAAAGGATGAATGCTGGCCTTGTGTCGAACAACAAGGAATCTGTCAGCCCAGGGCTATTAATGAACGATACGATACAACTGTGACCAAGGATCATGTATTGAGCTCTGGGCGGGGCGGGGCATAAGGTAGGGTGGAGAACAGGGTGACTGTCACCCTGGCTCAGGTGACGGACCAAGCATCCTCACCGATCCCGGCCTCCCAACAATTGCTTCTTTTACGTCAACGTACATCATGGTGGGAAGCAGGAGAACAGGGAGCATTTCGGTTGATTCCGGCGACTATATGCATAGGAACGGACAGCTCTCGGCCGAAGGAGGTGATTAGCTGCAGCATTCAGGATATGCAACGACTTTGTTCTCAGCTGGATGTTAGGCCCTCTTCAATTTCCACTCTGTCTAGACTCTAAAGTTATGAGTGACATCAAGGACCCTCGGGACATGTAGTGGCGCGCTGGTCGTTGCCAAGATTTTGCAGCAGAGGGTGGGAATCGTGTACCGTACCACAACATTTGTGCAAGACTATATTCCACTTTTGATGCTGATGTGTGAGGACATGGTTAAACTGCAGGTAGAGAACCGAGTTGCGAGGTGGTGTCCATCACAGCGCCCATCAGAGATCTGTTGTCTTTCAGCCTACTTCATGCTCATGTAGGAGATGGTTTAAATACAAGCAGATATGTGCTTTCATTGAACAATTAAGCTAGCGGTCTATTTGGGAACACCTTCAATGACCACCTTCAGTGTCTTCTCTTCTGCCCTTTTGACCAGCTCAAACGCATCTTCAGCTTCTGTAAACTTGAAACGATGCGTGATGAGCTTCCTGGGCTGGATCTTGCCGCTGGCAATGAACTGCACTGCTTGGGGATAGCATCCGGTGGAGTAGCGGATCGAGCCCTTGATAGTCAAGGCACGAATACACGCCGTCGTGATGGGAAAAACAACATTCTCGCGTCCCATACCGGCTTGGACATATGTACCACCCTTCTTTGCAGCAAAAATGCCAGCTTGAACGCAGGCTTCGGCGCCAGTGCACTCGAGAACAACATCTGCGCCCTCACCCAGTCCAAACTTGTTGACAATCTCCTCACCAACGGCCCGAGCCACATCGACGGGGTCAACTCCCTCAGGATGGCTGGTGCTGGTGCTGGAGACGTAGACATCATCGGCAGCAAAGTCTCGGGCAAACTTGGCTCTCAACTCTGAAATGTCGACTCCAATGACTCTGCTTGCGCCTGATGCTTTAGCGACGGCCTGGCAGAGGACACCAATTGGGCCACAGCCAAAGACGAGAACCGACTGACCAGCTCTGAGGTTAGCGACCTTGACAATCTGAACTGCTACCGCAACGGGCTCTACAAGAGCACCATCTTCTGATGACATGTGGTCTGGGATAGGGTACACATAGTCTGATGCCACAATGTAGTACTTTTGCAAGGTACCGTCATGGGGTGGCGTGGCAGCAAAGACGGTGTCGGCACAAAGATTGTATGCACCTGAGCGACAGTAATCGCATCGTCGACATGGCACGCCAGGTTCAATAGCAACGCGGTCGCCAACCTTGACGTTGTTGACCTTGGCTCCGACCTCGACGACTGTGCCGGCGCTTTCGTGACCGAGAACAATTGGGCTCTCTAGGATAAAGTCGCCGATGCGACCTCGTTGCCAGTAGTGAACATCGCTACCGCAGATGCCCGTTTGTTCAATGTGAACTCTGACATCGTGTTCATCACGCAGTTTGGGCAATGGCCGCTCTTCAAACTTGACGTCTTTGATGGCCCGGAGAACGAAGGCGTGGTTCTGCTCATTGTTAGTCGGCAGCTTGGGCAGCAATGCAATGGTAGCGCAACTCACAATCTCGGACATGATGACGATCGATTCTTGACAGGGAAGTGTGTATACACCCTAGCTAGCTACGCAAGGTAAGGTCGTCTCGGTACTTGTACTTGGGTGAGGGAAGAAGGATGTCATGTCCTTTTGACGGATTCCGGGCCAAGGCTGATAATTGGAACTAGGGTGACAGTTTGCCGTCGAGCCACATATAACGCTGTCTCCAACTCATGTGTCAGGTCACAAGGACGCAGTTAATGTGCAGACAGACAGATTCACTTTGTTCATTCTCATTCAATTCTTGCTCCGCATAATGGAAGCCACCTATCAATCTCTAGCCGAACGTATCCAGCAGCAATGGGCCAGGAAACAATCGGAAGAGGGTGACAATGCCCGGCTTCTTATTGCCCTCGCCGGACCGCCGGGGTCCGGGAAATCAACCATCGCTTACCACGTCGCCAAGATCGTCTCCGCATTACGTGACGGGCCGTCGATCATTGCCCTATCCGCTGATGGCTTCCACTTTCCCCTCTCCACGCTCCGTTCATGGCCTAACGCAACGGAAGCTCTCGCCCGCCGCGGAGCTCCCTGGACCTTTGACGGACATGGTCTGGTGGCCATGGTCCACACACTCCGTCGCAGGAACGAAACAATCGTGTGCCCAACGTTTGATCATGCCGTCAAGGACCCCGTCGATGATGGAGTCATGGTGCAGCCGAGCATTCAAGTTTGCATTTTGGAGGGAAACTACCTGCTCAGTGATGAGGCGCCTTGGAAAGATATCGTTGGTCTGGTTGACGACCGTTGGTATGTACATGTCGAGCCGGGACTAGCTCAGAAGAGAGTCGCTCTGCGACATATAGAAGCGGGCATTGAAACTACCCCGGAGAAAGCTTTCAAACGAGCAGAAGAAAATGACATGGTGAATGGGGAATATGTGGCGAGCCGAAGTCGGGGACGTTACGACATGTTGATCGAAAGCGTTGAGGAAGCTTAGTCGAATTGATCTCTCTTTGTGTACCTGTTTCCCGCACAGCGTGACCAAGGGTGACTGAATCCCTTGTAACAAGTGTACTTGATCAATAGTATGGGGTCAATTCCCCCGGGAGACTTGTCTCCATCTCCTATGGACGGGGTGGGTAATCCGGTGCCAGTTCAGTTGCAGGTGGATGCAGAATGATGGCGTGGTGTATATGAGCATCGTGAATCACTTATCTACTACTGTGAGCAGATCCCTTAGAGTCCTCTGCATTTGAAATACCTTGTTCACTTCCTCTTCTTAGCCACTGCTCACTCATCTTTACACCATGTCGCAAATCAGCAATGGTAATGGACGCCAGTCCATCCGTAACCCAAACCCTCCTATCGAGGATAGCGTATTCAAGTCACTGAGACTTGATGGGCGTACTGTCATCATCACCGGGGGCTGTGGTGGTATCGGTTACGAGGTTGCTCGAGGCCTTGCCGAAGCTGGCGCCAATGTTGGTCTCCCCTCTCCTCTAGTTTTCAGCATCTACTTACAAACAATAGTTGGCTTTATGGTACCACTCATCTCAGAATGCCGCCAAGCTCTCAGCAAAGATTGCTAGCGACTTTTCAGTCACCGTCAAGACGTACCAGGTAGATGTCCGAGACAACGCCCAGGTGGAGGCTACCGTCGACAAGGTGGTGCAGGACTTTGGCCGACTGGATGTCATGATTGCCAATGCCGGAATTCCTACCAAGGCCGGTGGCTTGGATGATAGCATTGAGGATTGGAACAATGTTCGTGCAATCGACTTTGACGGAGCTTACTACTCTGTACGCGCTGCTGGCCGAGTCTTCCGCGAGCAGAAGCGAGGTGTAGGCATCATTACGGCCAGTATGAGCGGCCATGCTGCCAATGTTCCACAAGAACAGACCTGTTATAATGCCTGCAAAGCTGGGTGCATTCACCTTGCAAAGAGCTTGTCGGTTGAGTGGGCGAAATGGGGAGGACGCATCAACTCGGTGAGCCCGGGATATATCGACACGGCTATTTCTGGTGACTGCCCCTTTGAGATGAAGGAGGAATGGTACAGCCTCACTCCTCTGAAGCGTGACGCGGATCCAAGGGAACTCAAGGGCATTTATCTCTATCTCGCTAGCGATGCAAGCTCTTATACGACAGGGGCCGACTTTGTCATTGACGGTGGATATACTGCTCGATAGATAGAGTTGAAAGACAATATGAAGGTAGTTAGGGTAGATATTCATTTGCTAAGCAACCTATGGCTGAATAGAAGCTTTTACTAGACCTCTCCTTAACTGCTGTTCACGCTGTTATTCACATGCTTGTTTTTGTTGAAAATGCACCATAAGCCTAGTGTGGCATGCGTTGATTCGTTGTCGTCTCCTGGTCAATTGGTAATATTCTACTTAACCTGCATAGAATGGAGATGAGGCACGCTCAAAGATGACAATCAACGCCTTTCAATAGCCTGTACCCACCTTACGACTGGGAGAAAACATTCGATTTCCGTCGTATTACCACCGGTTCTCCGACTTACGGACACGCTCAATCCTTGTAAACAGCCGTCGCTAAGCTCTGCTCGGTAATCATTTCCCGGTCGGATGATAGTCACCCATGGCCACGGACGACCCGCTCCGTAGTTAGCCTGCCTCTGTGTCTCCATAGTAATACCCCAGGTTTTTGGACATCATGTGGGGTTAGGAGAGTCAGTTTGCTGCGGAGAAGCAGCATTAGTTGCAGCTTGCATAAATAAATGAAACAGGTCTCCCCATTGTCGATCTCAACTCTTGCAACACATGCACTGAAGCCGTCACTGCACCACCTACTCTGAGTTATTTTCTTCTCACTCACCTTTGACGGTGTCATAGTCATGGCGTCCCAAGTAGAACGTGATGCCAAAATCGTTGGCACAGCTCTTGCCCAAGTGCTTCCTCGCTCAGACAAGTACTGGTTTCAACAACCACACCTCCTCCGCCTGAACTTGCTACTCCTTATTCCGCTGCTTTCAAGTTCTGTTTCAGGATATGATGGTTTGTTTTTCGTTACCAAAAATTGAACTTGGCTCATGTTCGCTCCTTAGGCTCTCTGATGAACGGTCTCCAATCTCTGCATCAATGGCGCGAATACTTCGACCATCCCGAAGGAGAGGTCCTTGGACTCGTCAATGCCGCTCAATCCATCGGATCTGTCCTCGCTCTCCCATTTGTGGGCACTTTATCCGACAAATTCGGCCGAAAACCCGTTCTCCTGAGCGGTATTATAATGATCTGTATTGCTTCAGCGTTACAAGCCGCGTCGGTAAACTACGCCATGTTCGTTGTGTCACGGGTCGTTGTGGGATTTGGTGGAATGTTTGTCGTTCAGCCGAGTCCAATGCTTATTGCTGAGCTCGCATACCCGACTCATCGTGGAAAGTACACATCCGCCTTCTGGACATTATACTACCTTGGTGCCATCCTGGCCTCGTGGACCACCTTCGGCACCCAAGTCTATGAGGGCGCAGTGTCCTGGAGGCTACCTTCGGCTCTTCAGGCTTGTTTCCCGTTGGTCCAGCTGGTATTCTTCTGGTGGCTTCCAGAATCACCCCGATGGCTTGTAGCTCAAGAGCGAACTCAGGAGGCCTCGGCCATTCTCACAAAGTATCATGATCCTTGCACCGACGACAGTCCCCTGATCAGCCTGGAGCTTTCGGAAATTGTCGAGACTATCCAGAGGGAGAAGTCAGCCGAAACCACAGGATGGTCCGCTCTGGTCAGCACCCCGGGGAATCGAAAGAGAACCTTTATCGCGGTTTGCACCGGTCTGATGGCACAGTGGAATGGAATTGGAGTCGTGTCATATTACTTGACGCTTGTTCTTGACACTGTGGGTATCACCGACACATTTGACCAGACCTTGATTAATGGTTTGCTTCAAATTTTCAACTTTGGAGCCGCTTTGAGTGCAGCGTTCCTTGTCGACAGACTTGGTCGCCGAGTACTATTCCTGTGGTCTGGCATAGGCATGCTCGTCTCATACATTGTTTGGACAGCATGCTCAGCTGTCAACTCTGACACAGGCAGTAAATCGGCCGGTATTGTTGTTGTTGTTTGCCTTTTCACTTACTTTTTTCACTATGATATCGCGTGGACCCCTCTTCTCTTTGGTTACCCGACCGAGATCTTCCCCTACTCGCTACGATCCAAGGGCATTGCTGTTGAGCTGTTCGCCATCTACGGCTCATTGATCATTGCCGCATTCGCAAACCCAATTGGTCTGGAGAACATCGGTTGGAAGTACTACATCGTCTTCTGCGTTTTGCTGGTCATTTTCTTCTTGATTACGTATTTCTTGTTCCCGGAGACAAAGGGGTATAGTTTGGAAGAGATTGCATGCATTTTTGACGGTGACCAGGCCGACATCGTAGAGCATACTCCTCGGGATATCTACAAACTTGGCAAGAAATCTTCCGAGGGAGCGGCTCATATGGAACAGGTGTAGCCCTTGTATCATTTCCTTACTCAGGTACACCCGGGTTAGGCTTTTCTTCTACACCTCTACTTCTAGACTCTGTAAGAGTAACCTTGAACCAACTCAAATCGTACTTCTATATATTATTTACATCATATTGTATCTCAGTCAGCCAGACCATAAGTATCGACAAATGTTTCAACATTTCGCAATAATACTATCAAGATGAACATAACAATACGCTTTTTAATAAACCATTTTAATTAAATGCTTGAAATATTTCTTGCCCAGTCTTGCCAGTCAAAGTCATCCCCAAACATATCAACATCTGCACTGTCTAACTCTTCAAAACTAAAGCCAGGAGTGCTAGGGAAAGGGCCCAGCCATGAGGGTGGACAAGAATCATCAAGAGACAATACTGTCTGCAGAATATCTGCGCCTACATCGTATCCTTCAGCGATTTGACCAGAAGATGCCCCCTCTCCGTGATGAACGGGCAATGGCATGCTCAAAGACTGGTGCACCGACCGATCAGTAGTACATCCGACAGTTGTGCGCAAATTGGCATCGGTTGAACACTCGGTTTCGGCTACTGTTGGGGTCAAGGTCCGTGGATGTGATGGGACTGACTGGTGCAAACGTGTCGTCTGTCCTCGGCTTGTTGGTATGGCCCTATCGCCTGCCCGAATCATGGCATGCCATCTGGCTCGGAAGAGATCCATCATATGGTCGTCGCCTCCCAACTGATGGCCAAAGGGGAAAGTGGCAGTAGTTGTACGTTCAGCTTGGTCGAGACGATTCGCCTCTTCAAGGTCATGACTGAGACGCGCAATTTCGCTGGCTCGATGTTTGCCAACCTTGAACCAAAGCCTCTTCATAGGAAGCACAACTGACTCGTATACAGGTGGCTTCATGCAGTCGACTTTAAACTTTTCGTAGCCGTGGAGAGCTTGCCAGCCTCGCTCCACAAGTGGTGTCCACGGGCGGCGATAGCTCTCTATCAAAAAGTAGGCAGTCGTGTGCCAGTTGGTATACGTATGGAGAAGCCACATGTATTGCTGAAACTGAACATCCAAGTCGAGAAGGTGGTTATACTCAAGAATATTGACGGCTGCCGAGTAGACACATTCTCGTATCCCTTCACTCAGGTCGCTCTTTGTGCCAGGTTGCGGCAACAGCACTGGCTGATAGATGACAAAACACATCTTGGCCCTGAGGGAACGTGAGAGCATCCTAGCCACGTCGCGCAATGGATGAGTCTCATCTATCCACTTGAAGAATCTTTGGTCCATCTGTTGGTAGATCTCGACGAGCATCGTCTTTTGCTCCTCTAAAGTCGATGAGGTGGATGCGGCTTCGATTACTCGACGGGTAAGGTTGCAGATTTCGCACCGGACTAGAAATAGGGTGGTATCTGTGCATACCTCTCTTGTCGGTGGGGGCTCTGACATGTCCAGACTCATGTCTACGTCATTGATGTTGGAGGGCATCTGTGTGTCAAAGGTCGACTCGGCAATGATCAAGTCAGTGCCAAGCTCCTCGGCAGACCGGACATCGAGGAACAAAAGTCCCCACCAGAGACGCCTCCGCATCTCTCTCTCGAGCGGGCTGAGGGCGAGATGAGAGCCGTCTCGATGAAGACCCATACCCCGAGCAAGATGGATTGCAAGTCCCGTCAAGGACCAGCAGGTACGGGACCCGTCCTCATGCCTGACGACAGCCAAGAAGATGGACAGTGCTTGAAGGACGATAATGTCCGAGGTGTCGAGGAAATTAGCCCTCGCCAAGGCTTGCTCAACAGCGAATCGATATCGTGCCAGGGCTTCGTTCTTGGTTTCTCCGAGGTTTGATAGCACATGGTCAGGGTCGAGCGACACGACAGCAGCGTAGTATATAGCCCATGTAAGTGCTTGATATCCAGACGAGAGTTGATCAAACCTCTTTCTAGCGTCTCGGAAAACTTTTTCCATGGTTGGAACATGAACCGACTTGAGAAGCGGCTCAACATTTTCTTGATAGATGGACCACAGATATGGAACATGCAGTGGCTCAGGAAGACACATGCCCAAGTCCAAGTCCACCGAACGGTAGCCAAAAATGTACGAGTGGTGATTAGCTGAACCGGTGTGGAGAGTGGTTTCATCATCTACGCTGTCAAAATCGGAATCATCGACATCGTCATCTTTCGACTGATCTGGCTCTTGGTGATTAGAGCTCAACTACTCTTGTTAGCGAAATGGACTACTGCAAGGAATCTGTAGCCAAGAAAATACCTTTTCGTTTATGTTCGCCCAGATACCACTGACGTATCTCTTGCCCCCGCTCCGTTGATGCAACACCAGCCGCCCAAATTTGTTGTGTAGTGCTGGTGTCTTGGCTAGGTCATGTTGATGACTGCAGAGGGAACCTCCTTCTGGGCCGAGTTCGCTGACATCCTGACCCGAGGAACGAACTGGTGAGTTTGCTCGAGAGCGTAGCCGTGCTTCAATTGCAGCATGGTTGGGACCGGGTGTTGGTCGAGGCTTGTTCCCCGGGGCCATAGGCATCAAGTCGCCAAGCTTTTCAACCATGCCTTCAAGCGCCCTGACTCGCTCCATGAGGTTATTTTCCGATTGTCGCATAGCCGGGTGTATGCCATGATTACTTGGACCCGTCCTCCTGGGTGCGTGTCCCACGGGGTAGATGCAGCGGACTTGGACTCGCCAACAGGTGGAACAAGGCAATTTCTTATCACAGCGGACCTTGCGATGTCGGCATGACAGACATGATCGGGGCCTCGCCGAGGGGGGCTTGTTGACCTGGTTGGCGAGATCGGCTATGCCTGGGTTGACTGGGGCGGCGGGAGTTGCTTGTGCTGACGTGGTAGGTGATGGATTAGGGCTGGCGATTCCCGAGCAAAAGGCATTGGATTCGCGCCCAGGGGCTGACCCCTCGGTGCCGTGGCTCATGCTGTTGTGTTGCATGAAGAATTAATCACCACGCAGTGATGGTGTTGGTGCGGCTGAACGAGTAATGGGGGTGACGAGAGCCGACAAGTCGGTAGGTGTTCTCTACCAGACTTCAGAGCAGGATGTAATGTCATGTTTGTTGTGCTGCCCCGTGAAGAGTACGTATGCCAAATCCGGTAAGGAGTTTATGGTTCATCCAATCAGATAGCTTGAATCTCCGAACGCGAATGGCCGGCGCCCCGCTCCGAGGGCCGAGAGAGCGAATTCAGGAGCCGAAGTCGCGAGGGGCCCGGGGCCCGGGCGCCGGGGTCGGCTAGCAGAGCCCATGAAACGGTTACGCTTGTACGTGGCACCGGCATCCTAGACCTATCAAGTTACGGAGCCATCCATGGCCAGCGGCAACCCCGACTCCGAGGCCGAGTCTCCGAGCCATGCCTGCACGTCCCGGAGTTGAAGAACAGCCAAGACTGGACAGGATATCGGTAAAGAGAATAAAAGTCCAGTCCCCCTATCGTATCACAACAACAATATCCATCCCGTTATCGCCCTTTTCAACAGATACGCCACTACAGGAACCTAGAGATGCACCCAGTCATGACACCACCGCCGTTCTCGTCCAAGACTTCGGTCGACCACACGGACGAAACTATCGAGGACATCGCCCGGCAGGTGACCAGAGCCTCAACGCATCGTCCCGAAGATGGTGCAAATAACGCCATCAACCCGCGCAAAGGAAGCAACCTGGACCCTTTCTCGACTAAGTTTGATGTCTCGGCCTGGACCAGAGCATTCATCGACATGTTCGACGCCGATCCAGACGCCGCTCCAAATCGAACTGTAGGTGTGGCCTTTAGAGACTTGAACATCTATGGTTACACGACGGGCAATCAGTACCAAGCGAGTGTTGGCAATATCTTGCTGAGTGCCGTGTCTTCCATGGTGAGGCGAGTAACCGGGCGGACAAAGGATAAAGTCAGCATCTTGCAGGAGTTCGACGGCATCGTCGAGCCTGGGGAGATGCTGCTTGTTTTAGGTCCACCGGGTTCGGGCTGCTCGACCCTGCTCAAGACTCTTGCTGGGAGAAACGAGGCTCTTGAGGTCTCCAAAGAGTCTCTCCTTAATTATCGAGGTATGTGGCCTATGTTCAGGGGACCTGCATAATAATCATCCCTTCTAACCCCCTCCCTCCAGGAATTGGCCCAGCAGACATGCACACGCGGTTCCGCGGAGACATCATGTACAACGCCGAGGTTGATATCCACCTACCGCCGCTGACAGTCGGTGACACGCTCGAGTTTGCAGCCCGAGCTCGCGTTCCCTCTGTCGTCCCTGGAGGTTTTACGTCGAAGCAGTTTGCCCGTATCCTACGAGATGTAACTATGGCCATGTTCCGCATTACCCACACAATGGATAGCAGAGTCGGCGACGACTTCATCCGTGGCGTCTCGGGAGGAGAACGCAAGCGTGTCAGCATCGCTGAAGCAGCACTTGTCCGGGCCAAACTGCAATGCTGGGACAATAGTACCCGTGGCCTCGATAGTGACAACGCTATCTCCTTTTGCGAAACACTGCGGGTACAGGCTAACGTGATGGATATTGCAGCCATCGTGGCCGTTTATCAAGCGCCCCAGTCCGCATACAATGCAAGTCGTTCCCCATTTCTTGCATATACCCGACCAGTACTCATCATTGTAGGTCTTTGACAAGGTCACAGTCTTATACCAGGGTCGCCAGATCTACTTTGGGAGCACAAAGGATGCAAAGCGGTACTTTGAAAGGTTGGGTTTTGAGTGTAAGGACAAACTTTCCGACTTCTTCTCATCTGTGGGTAAAGCAGAGCCACTAACTTCTCTCAGCTCCAGAGCGACAAACCACAGCCGACTTTCTAACCTCCATGACATCGCCTCACGAACGCCGAATCCGTCCTGGGTGGGAAGATATCGCGCCCCGAACCCCTGATGAGTTTGCTGCTCGCTGGAAAGAGTCTCAAGAACGCAAGGCTCTGGTTGCCCAGCTGGCAGTCTACCAAGACGATCATCCTAGTGACGTGCGCCTTCAAGCCTTCTCGACAAGCCACAAGGCCGAGCGTAGCTCATCTCAACGCGAAAAGTCACCATATACGATTACATATCTTGGTCAGATTCGACTGTGTCTCTGGCGTAGCTGGAAGCGGTTGGTGGCCGATCCTCAGTATACCGTCTCGCAGCTCATCTTCAACCTCGTCATGGGTTTTGTGCTGGGCAGCATGTTTTATGACCTGGCCCCGGATACGAGCAGCTTCTACTATCGAGGCGGGTTGATCTTCTTTGCCATGCTCTTCAACGCATTAGCCAGTGAACTCGAGGTTAGTCTGCCATTGAATGGCAAATTTACTACCTCGCACTAAAGACGACAAGATCTAATATACGTTGCAGGTTCTCACGCTATATGCCCAACGCCCAGTGGTAGAGAAGCATAACTATTACGCCCTATATCACCAGTCCGCTGAAGCTATTGCGAGCTATATTATGGAACTGCCATACAAGACACTCAATACCATCGTCTTTAACCCGATTGTATACTTTCTAGCCCAGTTGCGCCAAGAAGCGGGCGCTGTCTTCTTTTTCATCCTTACCGGCTATCTGGTCTTACTTGCCATGTCGGGTGTATATCGCACAATTGCGTGCCTCACGCGGACCTCACACCAAGCAATGGTGCCGTCTACAATTCTCACGCTTGGTCTAATGCTATATAGTGGCTTTGTTCTTCCCGTTGACTCTATGCGGGGGTGGGCGCGATGGATTAACTACGTCAATCCTCTCGCCTATGCCTTTGAGGCTTTGATGGTCAATGAACTCCATGGCCGTGAATTCCCTTGCGCTCATGTCATTCCATCTGGCCCCGGCTATGAGACTCTGAAAGCTTCACAGAGCACTTGTGCCGTTGTTGGGGCTGTACCGGGCTCGACAGTTGTCGACGGTGGCGCCTACATTGAAGGTACTTATAAGTACTACCATGCTCACAAGTGGAGGTATGTGCTCCAGATTGCAACTCACATCTAGTAATTTCTAAGTCAACAACAGGAACGTGGGTATTCTCTTTGGTTACGTGCTCTTCTTCTTTTTCACCTACGTCATCAGCGCTGAATACTCCCGCCCGGCACCCAGTCGAGGAGAGGTGCTCGTGTTTCGTCGCGGTAAATCATCGCCTACTGTTCAAAAGCATCGCAAGGATCTAGAAGATCAATTTACTGGACAGCAACCAATGGCAAATTCGAAATCCTCGATTGAATCCTCTGGTCAGGAAGTCGCTGAGCCGAAACATGCGGTTCCCAGTCTCTGTGGAAAGTCTGTATTTCACTGGGAAGACGTCTGCTATGATATCAGTATCAAGGGAAAGAATCGACGAATCTTGGATCATGTGGACGGCTGGGTGCAGCCTGGAGTCACGACAGTTCTCATGGTATGAGACCATCAGGGGAAAAGCCAACCAGAGCTAACTGGGGTTTCAGGGAGCATCAGGAGCGGGAAAAACAACTCTGTTGGATTCACTTGCTGGCCGTGTTTCGACGGGTGTTCTAAGTGGCCACACTTTGGTCAACGGACGAGAGACTGACAGATCATTTCCCCACCAGATTGGCTATGTTCAGCAGCAGGATCTTCATCTCAACACCATGACCGTCCGGGAAGCATTGGAGTTCAGCGCACTTCTGCGACAAAGCGAGGAGATCCCATCATCTAAAAAGCTGGCCTATGTGGACAAAGTCGTGTCCATCTTGGATATGGCTGAGTACGTTGATGCCATCATAGGTGTTCCCGGGGAAGGTTTAAATGTCGAGCAACGCAAGCGCCTGACTATCGGTATCGAGCTCGCCGCAAGACCGCAGCTTCTCATCTTCTTCGACGAGCCGACATCTGGTCTTGACTCTCAGACGTCTTGGGCTATCTGTGACTTGATAGAGAGACTCGCGCGGAGTGGGCAAGCTATCTTGTGCACGATTCATCAGCCATCAGCAATGCTCTTCTCCCGGTTTGATAGACTCTTACTGCTACAGCCTGGTGGCAAAACTGTTTACTTCGGTGGCAAGTTATTATCCTGTCCGACTTGAATTCATCCAAGCCAACTCTTACACAAAATAGAAATTGGTCACAATAGCCGCATCATGATCGACTATCTCGAGAGAAACGGCGCCCCGCCCTGTCCGCCCGAGGCAAATCCTGCAGAGTGGATGTTGAAATCAACCCTTCCGTCTGCCCAAGGTCCTCAATGGTTCGACATCTGGCGGGGGTCTGCTGAGTATTCCGCTGTCAAAGAAGAGCTTGCCCAATTACGTTCCAAGAGACCTATCGCCAATTCATCTGACTCTGCTGCCGCTGATGCATCCCATCAAGGCGAGTTTGTAGTTTCTTTCTGGCCGCAATTTCATCAAGTCTTTTTGAGAGTAGCCAAGCATTTCTGGCGATCGCCCGTCTATATCTGGTCCAAATTATCTGTTGTTATTTTGTTTGTAAGTGTCTTTTGTTGGTCTTCTTTTTTCCCTTGACATGTTCAACCAGCTGATTACTCTCCAGTCTCTTTTCATTGGCTTCAGTTTCCATGCCAACAACAGTATCCAAGGCCTTCAGAATCAGCTCTATGCCATTTTCATGTGTCTTCTGATCTTCAATCCTTTCAGTAAGCAGATCATGCCCATGTTTATACCACAACGCGCTCTTTACGAGGTCCGAGAGAGGCCATCTAAGATTTATCGTTGGACCAGTAAGTTTGCCCATTTATCGCCTATGTCAGGTAAAGAATTACGCTTATATACCCTGGTTAGCGTTTATCCTCTCCAATGTTCTCATTGAACTCATCTGGAATACCCTCGCGGCCGCTATCTTCTTTTTCTGCTGGTACTATCCCGCCGGCTTCGTCAAGAATGCAACTTCTGACGATATGCACATGCGTGGCTTCACTGTGTTCCTCTTTCTCTGGCAGCTGATGCTCTGGATCTCGACTTTCTCCCAGCTCGCCATTTCAGCCATCGAAACAGCTGACCTAGCTGGAGTCCCTGCCTCTCTCGTTTCTGTTCTTTGCATGGCTTTTTGTGGTGTCGGAGTAGCTCGTGGTGACCTCCCCTCCATCTGGCGCGACTTCATGTATCGAGTGTCCCCCTTGACGTACCTGGTCAGTGGAGTATTGACTACAGGCTTGCACGGGTCTGCTGTAACATGTACGCCCAAAGAATTAGTATATGTACCACGACATGAAGATCTCAACTGCACCTCTTTCTTGTCGGCCTTTGTCGAGCGCGTGGGAGGATACCTGGCTCTGGCGGATCCCGTGGCGACCCACGAGTGTCAGTATTGTCCCATGGCAACAACCGATCAATTTTTGTCGCAGTTTGACATGGCATATGACGAGAGATGGAGGAACTTTGCAATTGGCTGGGTATTTATTATCTTTAATATTGCCGCGACATGTGGCTTTTACTGGCTGGTTCGGGTTCCTCGATGATAGAATTATAGGCTGGGAAGGTTATTTCAAGGGATATAGAGATTTGTATTAGAAGGTTAAGAGTGCAAGGCGGGTTACTTTTACTATGTAGATAGTTATTACGGGGAAGTATTAGGCCACCGCTTTATTATAAATCACATCTGAGTTCCGGGCGAGCCATACCTGCACCGGCCCCGGTGCAAATAAGATCACATAACCTCTGCACCGGGGCTAGTATAAATAAGA
>JABCKD010000325.1:0-65702 GCA_013186415.1 Fusarium sp. NRRL 66088
GGGTTGGGGAGGTGGTGGAAGAGGGCAATGGGATACGAGAATGGTGGATGAAAAAAGACTTCAATTGGGTTACGCGTGTGGTTTCGATTATGGGAGGATTTTTTTACGAGTGCAAACGCGTCGTGCCGCGCGGCCTTTTGAGGGACGTTGGATCATCAGGTGGCAAAGGTTTGAGGGGATTGCCATGAAGTTAGTCTCTTCTTGGCTTGTGTTTCAAGAGGTGAGCTTGTTTTACTGGTTCAAGAACGATGTGATGCTTACATGAGGTTAGGATTGAGGCGGAGTAAAGGATCGGTTCTTTGACAGGATGGTATCGCTGGCCATCTGGGGACGACATGGCGTTGTGATACCATGAGTTGAACCGGCCTCTTGTAAGAGGGGGTGTTATTCCTCGAGGAACGCACATATATGCATTCCCAATGTTAGTCACAAAGATACTAGAGTCGTGTCAATGGATCATGGCCATAAGGATAGGCCAATGTGTCCTGGTTACATCTAGCTTGCCTCATCTCTATACATAACATGTTCAAACAGCCTCAATCTACACACCCGGCTTCTCTTAACCCGAAACTGCTGCACTCTTCCACACGTGTTCGGGGTATACCCTCAAGCACTCTTCACACTCTCCACATCCCTCGCAACCTGGATCCTCCCAGACCCCTTCCCTCCGATTGATCCTCCATGAAGTCGGTCTCTCCCCGAATGGTCCCGTCTTCAGATCGAACCTATCTGCAGCAACAGGAAACTCCCTCCAGTAATCACCGTCTTCCCTATTTGTCAGGGTGTAGACGTGTACACCCATCTCGCGTCCCGCGGCGATCGACTTTTGGAAGCACACCCTTTGGCGCTGGGTTTCTGTTTGTCTTTCAATGTCGTCGAGGTAGATGACTTTGAGGTTCTTGTAGGTGCCACCTCTGATCATGGCCGCGATGGCTGCATCGATAAAGTCCATCATGACATGGTCGTCAAGTTCGAGCCAGTCATCACCGTTACCCGGCTCTCCCCAGATCATGATGACCTCGAGGTTCTCTGGCAAGAACCCATCGCACCAATACTCGACGTACGCTTCAATGCTTGGCTTGGAATCAATCTCTGCCATGGCTAGTAGGTCAATGTCGGATATGCCCACAGACACCTGTCTCATGCCGGGGAAGGGCTCCCTTATCGCATCTGGCTGGTAAACACCGCATCTGTATCCATGAAGGCCCTCAGGACTGTAAAAGGTCATCTTGCGGAACGTGTCTGGGTAGTACTTGCTCAAGGCCTCGGGGATCGTATCTGTGTCGTCACATTGCATCCAATTATCGAGACCCCGGAGAGTCATGGACTGTAGGTCCTTGCCGACGCCTAGGAAAGGATGGTAGAATACTTGTAAGCCCTGCGCGCGGTCGATGTAGATGTGCTGAATGGTTGAAGAATGGGGTTCGAGGCGGTATTTTTTCATGACGGAATCCTCGTCATCCTGGCCCTCTTCCTCCCAGTCTGGATAGAGGTCTCTGATGTACAAGCTGCGAATGCCGGGGAGGTTGAAAACAGCTGCAAAGTCCATAAATTCCAACTGGAGCCCGTCGTGGTCCTGCTCTTCTTCCTCTGTCGGTGCCCCCGTCAAAACGCCGATGGCAACGTTGCGCAGGGACTGGAAGCCCGGCGGCCACCTCCCACTATCCATGCTCCATGATACGGCCTTTGCCATCCATCGGAGGCTCATATGCATGTCTCTGTCTTTTTCTTTGGCGAACCTGATGCTGTGCAGTCTGGGGCACGAGGCGATTAGGAGCAATTTGAGGAAGCCGTCCCCGCCGGTCTCGAGCTCGTTTCTCGCAGCGTCGAATTCTTCTTCGGGTATATCCCACCATTGCTTCGCCATTGAGAAGAAGCCCATAATTTCTTCTCTTGGTAGGTTTGCCTCGATAGGCTCTCCCTCGGCGAGTCGTATAAGGCCTGTCATGGTCACATCCCAAGGTCGCCATTCCTCCCAGGTACTCCGATTACCCCAGAGCTCCAGCTCTTGCACGTGCCAGAGCTCGACACTGCATGTTTGTGGATCTCTTAGAAGCTCGAGAACAGTCTCGGGTCGGAGATCGGATGCGATGCTGTGGGCAGCGCGATGGCGGGCGAGAATTGGTTGCGAGTGGCGGTGGAGCTTGGAGCAGGTGAGGGCTAGGGAGAGGTGTGATGATGGATGGACGTAGTTGATGATGTGGAAGAGGAGCTCAGCCGAGAGGCGTAGAAGGCCGGTCTGATTGGGCTCCATGATTGTATGCTCCCTGCTCTCATCAAGCTGTAATTTGCCGCTCAATTGTGGTTAAGTAGGAATATTTGCGGCGTAGCGAGTGTTGGTTGCCTATCTTTGAGTGGGTCAATTGGTAGGCATCAACCAGCCTTCGAGTTTTGGCGAAGTTGGTGATGCTTCACAATTGCGGCGGTTTTTATGTTCGAGCACGTGAGATAAGATAGTGGGTAAAAATATGAAATCACGACTGTCAAAATTTAAAAACACCAAACTCCTTTGTTGCGGACTGAGCTAGCTATGGATCTTTGTCAAGTCCTGCCAGTGACATCCATATCCGGTCCAGTCCAAGCTCTACTCTCCCGGTCATCTCGTCCAACCTCCAACAAACAGGCCTTTGTATCCGCCATAGGTACAAACAAGAGATAAGACAATAGCAGACTTATTCATTCAGTACAAAAATAAGAAAGAAAAAAAACAAGATGCCTGACCGGCTTCTCTCAGATCTCACCAACCCCATGGTCAGTGAACCGGAAGTTGGTGTTGGTCCTCATGGCCTCATTCGGGTCATTTGCTCGCAGATATCGCAGAGCGTCCCGAATCTTGACAAGTCGCTGCTGTCCCCATTCGATAATGTTCAGGACACATTTGTGGAATCTAATGTGATGATCAGGATCCTGGAGCAGGAAACTCTTGGCCTTGTACATGCCGTACATGCCTTCGTCCATCCGGTAGGTGACGAAGAGTCGGGCCTCGGTGCCGTTCATGGCGATGCTGAAAGCGACGTTGTTAAGCTCGGGAGCGAATGGGCCGGTTACTTGATGAACTCGGCGCTCGAGCTTGTTGAAGAGGGCGACGCAGCCGGCTGAGCTGGCGAGGCATGTGTTGGTAGCTGCCCACAGGGAACCAGTCGAGGTTGGCCCGTCACCCTGGATTTCGATGGTGAAGAAGGGATAGAGGCAAGCTCGGGTGGCTTCTGCTTCGAAGAGGGTCTGCTGCTGCTTCTCGGCATCGGAAAATACGTCGAGGCCGTAACCATACAGCATGGCAGGGGTTGGGGGTCTGGGACCTTGGATGCTCTCACGGTGAGGAACAACCCCATAGCACATGGTTTGATCTTTGACGCCCAGAACACGGCTGCTAGAGGGAGGGGTGAAGAGTGTTCCAAAGTACTCCTTGATCCGAGCGGATGAACCAGACTCCTCCAGATTGTGCAGCAGTGCATCAGAATTGATTCTGTCATGAGTGATACCGGGAACATCTCTGGCCTGGCTCATCACCCACTCGTAGATGAATTTGACGGTTGGAGACACCTGACCGTTGGCCTCGTGGGGAGAGAGGTACCAGATGTTGTGCATGCGAAGGAGATGACGATCATCATGGTGTCCCAAGACACCCTGTCTCAGAGCCACCATACCGCCCGTGAGGTTTCCATCATGTTGATGAGTCTCTGAATGAGATAGTCGAGTTTCGTTGTCGTCGGTGCGACTGTCCTCATAGCGAACTATGCGGTAGTAACCCCCAGAGTCACTGACCGATTCGTCGCGCTTAGGCTCGTTGCCGCGGGTGGGCGGCCAAGAGTCACTGCTCTGCGACGTAAACATGGCCTTCCTTTGTCTTTTCTTTTGGGGGATGTGAAAAGCTGGCTGCTGCGGGTGTTGTTTTGGGGATGGTGTGAAGGTGTAAAGGTTGATGAACTGGGGTGAGTTGTGGAAAATTTTAGTGTTTGTATACTTGCCTGGTCATCATTCACTGAGGAAGCTAGTTCGGTCTGGAGAGAAAGGATTAGAAGGCGGATGGGGGGGCATCCGTATTCACTCTTATGTGTGCTGCAAACTATGAGACAACTTTACCCTTGTTTGTCTCTGCTCTGTGCTAGCAACCAGGCCGACAGAGTGGACGAATCTGTCGGAGAGCTCTGAATTACCGCAGCTATACGTGCTTGTGACCTTAAGAAAGGCTGAGATAACAAGAAAAAAGGATTCAGTTTCTGCCAAGACTGGATGCTATGAAACGGTATGGTCTTCCGTTTAAGTACTTGTCTGATACTTGATGCCCTTTGCTGCACAAGAACTATCCGAATTATTAACAGTATCTTGATAGTTGCCAAATCACGGATAGGCATGTCCTGATGACTGAAGGTTCCTGATTAACTAAATATCTCCCTATTCCTTTCTATACATATCATGCCAACGGCAAGGTCTGGTTGAGTTTCGTCCCCGTGTCTGTCCCCAAAACCGATGAATATCAACAACAACCTTTTCCCGCATTCAAAACTAATCCACTTCCAATCGACTTGTCATTATTGGTATCTTGGATACCATCGAGGGCCGTGACTCTCAATAACCTCAATGGCATCTCGAATCTCCCCAAGTCGCTCATTCTTCCCCCAGTCGATGATGCTCTGGATATACCGATGGAATTTTCTGTAATGCGATGGATTCTCGAGCACAAAGCTGTCGACCTTGTAGACGTGATCTCTCGTCTCATCAAAGGCAAAGGTGACATAGATGCGCGCCACTGCGCCGTTCATGGCAATGCTGAAGGCGGCGCTGTTTACCATTGTGAACGTGTCACCTCGTTGGCGCACGGCCAGGCGCTGGTTGAGTTTGTCGAGCATTCTGACGCAGATGGATGAGGCGATCATGCACTCGTTGGTTGCTTTGTGCATACATCCCTCCGATCCAAGGCCATGGCCTTGCATTTGTACTGTCAAGAACGGGTAGAACAAGATCGACTCTGTGGCCTTTCCGTCGTCCATGACCCAGCTTGGTATACCATCTGGGCGACGGAGTGCAGCCTCTTGGTAGCCGTACATGATGTCAGGCGCTGGGGCTTGGATTGAGAATCTGCTATCATTACGGCGCATCAAATGGTGATAGATGACCTCACCGCTGACGTTGTGCAGAAGGGACTGTTCCCCCGGAAATAGGGAAATGCCTGACCCTTGAAAGTAAAGGCGGATATCTTGACGTGCCGAACGTTCCCAAAGCATGTGTAGTTCATTGCTATCCCGAATGCTTCGTCTCGATGGCGGATGAGTTCCTGCATGTCTTTCTCCCAAATCTTTAATGAGGCGAGAAACAACAGTAGGGACTCTTAGGTGAGCCGTAAAAGGGTCGAGCAGTAAAACGCCGTACCAGAGTATAGGATATCGATCATCGGCGTATTCGGAGAATGTTTCGTACTCGCCTGAGCTACCGGCTTGTTCGAGAGGGTCGTCGTTAGGGAGCACTGGAGATGGCCAGCGGGTCACGACAGAACTGCTGCTTTGGCTAGAACGACGGCTGTGGGCGGATAAGGTCCGGGATTCTTGGGAGAAGAACGTCGGATGTTCAGGGCGTGGCGATGCTGGGGGAGGCGGGTCCATCTCGAAAAATGAGGTGTCCATGTCTAAGAACGAGGGTGGCGTGGTTGAGAGAGGCATGGTTGAGGATTTGTCTGCTCTAAATCATGCGAGAAATAGATGAAGGAAGATGGTTGTTTATCTTTCTTCATTGCGAATGATGGAAAGAGGTCCATTGGAGTGATTCCATATTGCCATCGACAAGTGGAAAATATTCTTCATTTCCTTTGTTTCCATCACTCAAAGAAGCCGGGTAGTTTGAGTCCAGAGTATCATATAAAAGTGAGGTTGTTACACACGAGTTATGCACATCAGATTAAGTTTGCATTTTCAAGTAAGCCTTAGAATAAAGCATGCTTTGGGTTTACTGAAATGTTTAGACAAGCCCGTTTTTCCTTTATGATGATGGTCCTCAAAGAGCCATCCCATCCCAACCTCAACCTCAACACCATCGCGATGATCTTGATCCGCGATATCTCACTTCGAAACATCAACAAATCAAAGCGTAATTGGNNTCGATTCCCAGATTACGCATATCAGCTCAGAGCGAGTGACCAGATCTTTTTGGGTCTGACTTGTCTTTTTTTGGTGGAGTGGGAGAATTTGTGGATTGGCCAGTAGATGGCCTCTTCAGATCAGATGAAACGGGACCGTCGGATCTGCCCCGCAGAGTGAAAGACAAGCGAGAAGAAAGGCGGGATATGTAGGGATTGAATGCTGTTGGTCGGGATGCCAGTTGTTGGTTGAAGCCCTTGTTTTTGAATGAAGGGCTATGATTTAACCATATGACTCATGCATAGACAAGGAACCTTGGATAAACGAGGTTCTGCCTATTTGTTCAAGGATCTTGTGACCATCATTAAGGTACACACGATATCCGACGTATCGGTGAGAATGGACCACCTACTAGTTTAGGAAGCAGCCGATCTCAGATGATAGAATAGAGACTGTCAACTTGGTATCTGCCTGTTATCCAAGCACAACGAGGTGCCTTGGTGACAGCTATTATTAGGCTTCCTTGCCAACAAATCTCCAGTTCAAATCCATCGGAGGATCACTCATGCGGACACACTGAAACTACAGAAATTGTTTCAGCCATACACCAACAGACTTCGCCCTCCTTCAAGGACCAGGGGCTGCACTGACAACCGGGCCCCAGTAGAATAAATCCTGCCAAGCGCTAAGCGCCTCTGCCATTGGGCAATGTTCGCCCGCAATCTTTCTTTCTCCCCCTGTTAAATGACTGCGGATAACCGTTGGCTTCAAACCCTGTTTGTGTGTTGGTCCAACATGATGATCCTTCGTTTGTATAAGAAGGCCTCAAAGCGTCGATGTGATATTTTCTATCATCCGCTTTTCTCCTTCTCTCCATAAACTCAAACAACACAATGCAGCCCAAATCTATTTCTCTCCTCGCCGTCATGGCTTCTACAGCCCTCGCAGAGGTCAAGCACGTTGAGGTCGTCCACGTCTTCCAAACCCTCAACGTCCGAGCCCCAGCCATGGGCTTCACGCCTCACAAGCGTAGCGCCCAAGATCTATTCGTCCGTGTAGACGACGACGACGACGACGAATGCAAGAGTTCCGTTCTTGACCTCCTCAAGGACATGCCTACACCCACGGGCGATCTCCTGGACTGGTTCCTGAGCGACGTCCCAACCGCCGACCCTTGCAAGCTCACCATCGCCGCCTCGCTGTCCAAGCCCTTGGAGTCCTACCTTACAAAGTTTGGGGAGTACCTCGTTAGCATTAATGACGATGCTGAGGAGATTGTCAAGGAGTGCAGCACCGTCAACGCCGAGGTGGGAGGTCTTGTCCCCGAATGCTCCGGTGGCAAGGGCAGCATGGTCTTTACCGATGCCAGCACCACAAGGACTGCCTCGCTGGAGTATGTTACTGTCGGCGGTAGTGGTAACGCTGCTCCTCCTCGAGCTACTGGTGTGGTTGGTGTTGTCGCTGCTGCTGTTGGTGCTGCAGGTGCCGTCCTGGCTCTGTGAGCAGAAGTCTATGTCCTTGGGGCGCTTCTAAAGTCACTGGGCCTTGGAAATTTGTATACGATTCTGGGTGGGAACGGTGTTTGTGGTACTGTTAGCATGATATCCTGTGCAAGCGCTGCACGACCGAGTGAAATACAACCAATCTTGTCAGCTTCATCTTACGGCGTAGTGACAAACTGTGCCATGCCAGGTGATGTGCATATACTGTTCCAATACACCCGCGTAGGGCGCATCGTACAAAGGGGCAGCTATGTTTGTACTCCTAGTGATTCCATACAAGATAGCCCTAGTCCTGCCAAGGCGGGATTAATCAATCATATATTGACATACAATCTTCCTTCACTATATATCCAACACAACCGACCCGCATCTTGATTGTTGAACTGAGCATGGGCGTTGTGGGGAACGCCTTGCCAGTTAATGCCTCCAGCGGCAGAAATGAAGTATTGTCGTATTGTATCATTGATTAGCACGACCGTTGACCGTCAACACATCATCACGGATAAACAAGAGTTGGTTGAATCCTGACGGGTTATCTCAAAGCTTGACATGTTTGCAATTTATTGGTTGTGTGATAGTTACAAGGCCGTTAGGGGGTTATCCAAAACCCCTGTGATGTTGGAGTGTTTGATGGTGAGATTATTAGAAGAGTATCCAATAAAAGTCGTAAGGAGACCGAGTCCATAATGTACGGGTGAATAGGTGGACAGATGATATCAAAATTCCTATAGTTGCAATCAATCTTCCTTTGGTCTTTGTGCGTAGACCACGTAGCTGGAATACATGTCAGTAACCTCAAGATAATCCATAAACCTTTGTTCACTTACTAAGGCCAATATCCGTGCATTCTTGGGTTCTTGATCTCCTTCCTCAGAAATGCGAGGAACACAGTCACTTCGGCGTCGGACCAGCCAAGGCCTTTTTGGAACATCCTCGTCACCATGGCTTCGAGCCCGCTAAGAAGATTCTCCATCTCCCAGGCGCCAAGAATCTTCATTCGTGGGTCCTTGGGCCATGGGTTGAATGGCAACTTGAAAACCTTTTCGGTCACGTTCTGATAGCCTCGCTCCTCGAGCCAACCCTTCCACTTCATGGGATCGGTGAGACTGGCCCCGAATTTGGAAGAAGCCGTCTCCATCATGCCTGAGAATTTTCGTAGGTAGCTGTCCTCGGGGATTGAGTCGTCGTCGCTGCCAAGTAGACCGACGATGGCCTGGAATTCAACCCAGCCTCCAGGTTTCAAATGGCTGATGATGCACGTTAGCAGCACGAAAACCGGTAGGGTTTAGATTTTAACGCACTTATATGTTTGGTCGATGAGCGCCGGCCAGTCTCGAATAGCGAGCAATAGGTCTCGCGCAAAAACAAAGTCAAAGCTATCCTCCTTCCACGTCCATTCTCTCTCGATATCGTCGAGCTCAAAGCGACAGTTGGGGGGTACCCTGCGGGGTTAGTTACTATGCCTGCTGACGATCACTCATGTTGATATATCCATACCACTCCGGTTGCGTTGGGGCGACATCAGTACCAATAACCTAGTCTGGTAAGCATCTATGGAGGTAAACAACCCTTGAGAAATGATATCTTACCTCGGCAGCAGGGTATTCCTCAGCCATCTCAATAGACCAGATGCCTATTCTCGGTCAGTTTGGCGTTCCAGCTTTGATGGCAACAAGGATAGGACGGACCTGTTCCGCAGCCAAGATCTAAGATCCTTTGGGGATCGGTGATGGGCGCTAAGTGGCGTTTCTTTCCAATCAGGGCGCAGTACTTGGTGTGACACATGTCGATGCGGTCAAGCTCGGCCTCGTCCATAGGCAGTCCATATTCTAAAGGCGTAAAACGTAGTCAGCATTGTTTCCCTCACCGCTTGACGGGAATTGAGTCGGTGTTTGGGTGCTGACCTTCTTTTCCGTAGACAGCGTAGGTTCTGCCTCCCTCAACAGTGCCATTCAATACAGATGATGTTAAAGACGTCAAAGACGATCTATCACTCTGGTCATCGTGAACCTAAACAGGAGGCGAGTGTTGGTTAGCGGACCGTTCCATTGTAGGTGGGGATTTTGAACATGACCAGGTAGTGTCTGGGGACTCCACGTGGTAGGCATGGTGTTTGCCAACAGAATGCATCAATATGGAAGCTCTAAGCACCCAGGATACACCAATGCTTGTGAGGGAGACATGGGGTATAAGGTTTGCCAGGACTCACTGACCTCATCATCATCGATGCTGGGTTGGTTCTATAAGATCCTCATGGTCAGCAGATGTTATTGCCCCTGTTTCAGGACCGTACTGATCAACTGAAACCGAAAATCGGTCGAGATCCGTGTTGTACGTTCGCTGTTATAGTCAAGGGAGGAACGTACACTATCAGGTTGGATGAACGAGTCATCATCCTCACGAGGAATTGGTGAAGACATTGTGATTGTGGGCCGCGCCCAGGGGGCAGGGGTACGTGATGCGCGCTGCCGATGTGACGGGGGTTCTGCTCTGCGTCTGAAACCGTCGATCAGGAGCAAAAAGACGCCAAGATATATATGGAAGAAAAGCTCTAGACACAAGCGGATGCGCGCTTGCTATCTCTTGTTGGTTTGCGAGAGTGAAAATGGCGGCGTTTGTCGACGGAGAAAGGCGGGACATTCGGGGGCCAAGCGAAGATCAGGGGTGCTCGGTGGAGGGATATGCTGATAAGCCGATAGGTTCTTGATAGAGGGATTCCTGATACTTGCATTTCGCCTCCTGCTTTGGAAGGTGCCAGCCACCTTCCCTCCAACCGTTCGTGATGTGCTCGGACTCGGGCCTACGTTCCGGTCCGGTTGCTCCGCTAAACCGGGCCCGGTAAGCTCGCGACGGGCCGCTGAGAGTCTGGATCTCGGAGTGCATGAGAGGAGCCCTAAGCTATTGAATTGTAGCGGCTCTTTGGTGTTTTTGGTTCCCTTACATTGATACACTTCAAGATGACCAGGTGTTGAATCCCATATTCCCAGAACCAGGCAGTCGGGTCAGGATCTTCTCGTGACCGCCAAAGTTCCCAGACGCTCGGTGTTCGTGGCTTGGCATGGTCAGTTTCCAAACGCCATGGAAACTCTCCATCCCCTCTGATTGGCCTCGCTACGATGTACCTGGCAGGATACCGTCCGCCTCTGCCGCTATCGACCCATTTCCCTGGTGTAATCGCTTCGAACCTTTTTCACGTGGAACCCCGCTTCTTGCACTCGCTTTGCTGAATATTCTCAATTACAGCATGCCGCCATGGATGTTCTGAGATAGTGGGAATCCCTCCACCTCCTCTCCGCCCACCGCTCTCTAGCGTATCTACCTTTTAGGGTCGTCCATTTGTTGCTCGTACATACTCTTTGCTGTTGTTGTACATACCTTATCCTACATACCTTATCCTACATACCTTATCCTACATACCCTCTCCCCAACCCCTATCCCCATCAGCGTCCCCGTGTTTCAAGCTTCAAAACCCCAGCGGAACTTTAAAGTCGCTCATCCGCAATGGCTAATCCCAAAGTGAGCAAGGCCCTTGAGGAGGCCCGGAAGCTTGTTGCCGATCTGGAGTCGTACGAGGACAACCCGATCAACCACCAAGCCATCATCAAGCAGACCGAACGCGTCCGCAATGCCTTCCAGGAGCCAATCGACCTGGTGACACGCATGTTCGAGGATCTCAGCTTGGGAGGCGCCTTTCACACCATCCTGGGTATCCGTGCTTACCATGCTATGCCTGAGGACGGTAGCTCCATCACGGCTGAGGAGTTGGCCCGGATCACCAACGTCGCCCCCACGGTCATCCACCGCACATACCGTGTCGCCGTCAACCACGGGTTATTCAAGGAGACAGCCCCAGACACTTATGCCCATAACGACCTCTCTCGTGCTCTGAATCCCAAGGCTCTCGGCTCATTCTTCATGATCACTCTGGAGTTCACCCGTGCCTGGATTCACCTCCCCGAGTATCTCAAGTCGCATAAGCCCGATGATGTCTTTGACCTGACAAAGTCCCCTGCTGTGTATTCAGTCGGAAAGGAACACCTCGGCAAGTCGTATTACGAGCTGCTCGAGATTGACCCTGACCCGGAGCGTCGCGAGGTCTGGAACGCCAACATGTTCATGGTTGATCAGCTGATGCCCGTCACTGGAATGTTTCCCTTTGCGTCCCTTAAGGAGGAGGTCGAGAAGGATCCGGAGCGTCCATACCTCGTCGACATTGGTGCTGGTCGTGGTCAGTCGTGCTTTGCTATTAAGAAGCAGATCGACGGTGCCTTTGACGCCAAGTTTATCCTGCAGGACCTGCCTGGTGTTATTGATAACCTGAAGCCTGAGGAATACCCTGGCTTTGAGCTCATGACCTATGATGCTTTTACGCCGCAGCCTGTTAAGAGTACGTACCTTGTCCTTGCTTTGACGAGATGTCACGTCTTTGGCGAAGACACCCTGCTGACCGTTTTCTGCAGACGCTCACATCTATTTCATGCGCCGCTTCCTCCATGACTTTTATACCCCAGTCTGCACTGAATTCGTCAAGAACACAGCCTCGGCCATGGGCCCGGACTCTCGTCTCATCATCTGCGACATGCTGGTCCCAGACATGGTCGAGGATCACGAGAACATGGACCTGTACTGGCTCGATTTTGCCCTTCTGTGCATGACGGGACAGGAGAAGAAGAAGGCCGATTTCGAACAGATTTTCGAGGCTGCTGGCTTGGAGCTCGTCAAGATCTACCCTTCTGCTTATGGACGGACGGTGATGCTTGAGGCTAAGCTGAAGCAGTAGTTAGCGATGATGGCTCTTGGACAATGATGTAATGAGAGTAATGAAGAATCACAAACCACAAACACAACGTAGTAATCGTCCCCTGATGCACTTTCTTGACCGTCACTGGGTCAATCCTATCGATTGGCGGCCTCGATTGTGTCGTCACAATATGTAGAAAGATCTCAATGCAACGAGGAAGCCAAGCAAATGGTACCTATGACCTCTGGTACATAGTGTCTTGTCCTGGTGAGCGATATATGTATTGAGAGTGAGATGAATGTGAAAGGAAGAGGGGGAGCGGGGACTGATGCAACTGAGCACTGACAGGCAACCTGAAGAGGCCTGGAGTTGTCTTACCTCACGTAATCATGAGGCTTGCTTGGTGTAACGACAACAAACCTACTATTGGATGAAAATGCCAGTATGGTCCTATTCTATTGTCCCTCGGGCCGGGCCGGCCACAAGGTAAAAGGCTTCCTTCTAATGAGGTGTTATCTACGGCTAAATCCCAAGCACTAATAACTCACAAGGCGCTAGGCTTGTGGTTCCGCTTGGTAGTAGAAAAAGAAGGAAAATTACAGATGGCTGTCAACAGTTTGCCTTTCGGAGAGTTTCTATTGAGTTTCGCATGCGTTAATCCATTGGGCGGATTAGCCCCCAACTACTCACATTTTACGGTGCATAGTCTATGCAACTGCCTAAAAGTATATTCTAGTCCAGGAATTCATTTTATCAAGTCATAGCTAGAAGATACTGAGAAGACCTTCTTTGGCACTGGGTGGTTATTAACTGGCGAAGATAGAACCCATCAACCCTCTCTTTAAGACTAATATGCTACGTCGATTGAAACAGAAGTCTTTTGATTGAAATAATGATATCGAAGCACTTAGGGCACTTTTTCTTTTCTCATTTTTTTCTTCATAGGGAACAGAAGCATGAAGAATGCTTGGCACAGACAAGTGGAGCACAACGTAAAAATAGACCCTTGAGACGCACGAGGCATACACTCAATAGATTAAGAATAGAAAATGTCGTCTTTATTTGTAAAAGGCTTCTTTCTATTTCCTTTAGTTCCTTGTTTCTTTTTTATTAACCTTGGATTTAAATACCCATCAGTCAATGGTCATGCCGATGGGTATAGTGAAGATAAATAAATCCCTGCCGCGCACGCACATAACTACATTAGCAGAACTATAAAATCACATCTCCCCAAACCTTCAATCTTCGAACGCATATACGAACACGTCGACAAAAGGCCCTCTGTAGGAACATTCGCATGCTTGGGGTTCTGGCTCCATATTTCACCGCAAGATCCCTGGAAACTTGGCGTGTTGGCCGAAGTAGACCGCAAGTGTTTCAGTCGAACATGGATACAGCAAGGTTAGGATCCTTCGTATAGAAATAAAGTTTACTATCATGCATGAGGGAAATATTATACTCTCTAGAACCAACAGACGTTTACATCGTGGCCTTCTTGATGTAACCCGACTGGTGAATGGATGCACGCTGCGAGGTGTTTTCGTCACATGTGAGTGATAGGTCTCTCGGGCATTCCGACGGTGAAGATGAAATCTTGGAATCGTAACACTTTGAAACCTGCCGGAGGTTAATTCGGCAAATGTTCATGGCCGGATTTGTAAGGTGGTAGCTGGCTGGTTGTGATAGAGGTCAAGAACCAGAAGAGCCATAGAGGTCGGGCGCAGCGACGTTCTTATTTAGAGAACCCCAACAAGGCATAAGCACTCTTTTCCGAGAAATATGCCCTACATAAGCGCCGTCTGACAGCCCTATTAGGATGGATACGGCGGCTATGCGTGTAAACGGTCAGCCCATGTGGTAACTCTGACATAAGCTCAGGTCAGATTTGGGACTTTGTTCATCGGTTCTTCAGCCCTTCTCGAACCCATCCGATGCCTAATGGATCTCTCCCCTGGTCTCTGGTGACTGGGGTTTCAACCGTTGGTAGGCGCGATGTGGGCCATCCTGAAGCGTTTGATGCTCTGAAACGTTGCTCCCATCGTACGACTTTCATAGATACGCAGCTTCTCGTTGTGGAATGCGATGCGAAAGGTGTCTCTATTTAGATGATGACCCCGTCCATCTGGTAGTCTCACCGCAGCACGGCAATTAGCAGACCCGCGCATCTACCGTTTCTTTTTTGAGCATAGTGATTATACCCATCATGACCTCTCCGATTAGAGTTGCCGTTACTCAGGCTGAGCCTGTGTATCTTGACTTGGCGGCCTCGGTCAAGAAGGCTTGCGGACTCATTGCCGAAGCCGCCCAGAATGGGGCTAAGCTTGTCGCCTTTTCCGAGTGCTGGCTTCCAGGGTATCCTGCGTGGATCTGGTAGGTTGTCAACTGCCCCTACAGTTTGCCACTATGTGTATGTTTACTTATTCTAATGCTTGCGTTTGCATAGGGCCCGACCGGTTGATTTCGAGCTTCAAACTCGGTACATTTACAACTCCCTTCCAATAGAATCCGAGGCAATGGAGATGGTCAAGGCTACTGCCAAGGAAAACTCAATTGCAGTCGCCCTCGGCTTCTCCGAGCAGAGCCCATCCCACAGCATCTACATCTCCCAAGCCATCATATCCCCCCAAGGCGAAGTAGTGATGCACCGAAGAAAGATTAAGCCGACGCACATGGAGCGCACGCTGTTTGGCGACGGCTCAGGAGCCGACCTGAACAACGTGGTAGAGGTCGACTTTGGGGCTGAGCATGGTAAGATCAAGGTTGGATGCTTCGCCTGCTGGGAGCACACACAGCCACTCTTGAAATATCACAGCATCTCGCAGGGCGAGGCAATCCACATTTCCATGTGGCCCCCGATCGATCCGTCAGCCGGCGTTGACCATCCAGGCTTGTGGAGTATGACTGCAGATGGGTGTCAGAACCTGTCGCAGACGTACGCCATTGAGAGTACTACCTATGTGCTTCATAGCACTTCGGTTTGCACTCAGAAGGGTATTGAGACGTTGAAGACTCAGGATGGTCTTTCTTGTCGTCAACCTGGTGGAGGTCATAGTTGTGTCATTGGGCCCGATGGTCGACGTCTAACTGCTCCGCTTGGAGATGGAAGTCCTGATGCAGAGGGGATCGTGTATGCCGACCTTGACCTCACAAAGGTGGTGGCCACTCGAGGCTTTTTGGATATCGTTGGACACTATAGCAGGCCAGATTTGTTGTGGTTGGGTGTTGATAGGGAACAAAAGGAAAATATCATTGCAAAGCAGCACAAGGCAGTCGAGCAGGAAGTTGCACAAGGATAGAATACACATAAAACTGTATCTAGAAATTATCTACAATTCAATTGGTGCGCTATTCGCGTCTGGGCGGCTATTTTACGAGCGCTGCAGGAACATATCAAAAATCTGCCTACTAGGCTAACCAGGCTGACAGTCCGCCTTCCGGGCTGACTCAGAGGGCAAAAGTTGAATGGAATCAAAGATCCTCCCTCTAGTGGCAAGGCTGACGAGACAAGCTTCGGCATCTAAGATACTCTAAAGTCTAATGCGGCGAGTCCGACTAGGCTCACGTTGGCTTAGCTTGCCCAGGCAACAACGCTGAATAGATGGCACGCCACATGACAAAGAGGATAAAATTAACCTCATTATCTGATTTATACAGTTCAGCTCGGATCCTTTTCGCATTAAGGCAGCATGATACGTTACTTCGGCGATGAGTCTGAGTACCTAGGTAGAAGTCATGGTCAAGATTCAGTTATAAGATCAAGCTTCAGTCGAGATGGCATCCTCTAAACGGTCAACTTGACAACCTACTTATCAGACATCCAACTTATACCGTCTGATAAGGCACCATGGCGACATCGGAAAGAATATCACGACAGACCAAGCCGTGGCACTTGGTCAAGGCAAGGCACGAGAGCCTCTTCAACCCTCACCAGCGATACTGGTATCAAAATGTCGGATATGTCCTGGGATCATTCCTTAACAGCGCCGGATACACCCAAATGAGCCAGATCAATATCCTTCACCACTTTGCGAATCTTGTCACGCCACATCTAGGCTCTGCATTTCGTGTAGGGCTGACAAGGTGGAGGAGCTTCATGACGGACGATTTCACTCCTGTGCAGTTTAGCTGGGATTTTCACGCAGGCACCGAGAAACCGACTGTTTGCTATTCTATGGAACCAATTGGACTGGACGCTGGTACGGCTGTGAATCTACAAAACGCCAGGGCTGTAGGAGACTTCAAGACGGGTCTGGTGGAAGCGTGTCCCGAGATCAATACTACTCTATTCGACCATTTCTGTTCGCGTTTCGATCAACTTTGGATAGGGGGTGGTCCAGGTCATCAGTCGACTATGTTCTGGGGATTTACGCTCCAGGAGAACACGATCACGAACAAGGCCTACTTTTTCCCGGGAGCCATGGCACGAGCAACGCATCAACCCACGCTGGCCGTGATTCGAGATGCTATTGAATCTGCCCCTGGATACAGCCGAGGGAGGATGGCTTATTTCAACTTCTTTTCTGACTATGTCGGCCAGCGTCCAGAGCTGCGTCTTGAAATTGAGATGTTTGCACTGGACTTGGTTCAGGAAGAAAAGTCGAACCTCGAGGTTTACTTTCGTGACAGAAGGACAAACTTTGAGGCTGTCAAGGAGACGATGTGTCTAGGAAGACGGCTGCAAGAACCGAACTTTGAGGTGGGAATTCAGAAGCTACGTCGGCTTTGGGAGGCTTTACTAGGGACGCAAGGAGTGCCCGACAACATGGCACTTCCATACAAGAATCACAGAACGGCTGGGATTCTTTACCACTTTGAATTCGGCATGGGCGTCCAGACCCCAGATGTCAGGGTGTATATACCAGTACGGCATTACGCAGAAAACGACCAGCAAATCCTTAACGCCCTGTCGGGATTCATGAGCGAAGAGGCTGGGGAATACGGGAGCCAGATATTTCTGGAGAGTACGATGAGATATTCAGAATGTCTGCAGAGCACCTTGTAGGTTTAATACTGTCTGTCACCACTTTTTCTCAGTGAAACTAACTTCTAGCAGCGATTCAGCGGCCCTTGAGAACGGCCTTGGCGTACAGACGTATATCGGCTGTTCCATAGAGAGCGACGGGAATTTGAGGATCGTGTCTTATATCAATCCCCAGGTGGGAAAGTTGCGCAACCCTGTACTTTGAGTATCGGAGTTTAGTATAGGAGGCGAGGATATTATAGATGGAATTGTTTCTTTTACCAGAGATTGCAGGCAACTCTAAGAAATACGGAGAATCATGATGAAGCATACGATAGGAAGTTCTGGAATTAGGTCATTCTCTCGACTATTTAACTTTGGTTGAACTGTTAGATCAAGCCATCTAAACGCCACAATTGCAACAGCCATGGCCCCGATTGCGACAGTGCTTTAGTGCATATGAAGGAACCGGGGCTCCCAGCATCTAGTAACAACTTGAACTTTACAAGGACATTGCAAACTCCAGAAGTGAATGTGGTTGCTTAAGCGAAATGGAGACTACGACACTTGATGAAACGCAGCATAGATGCAGCATCTGCGGCAAGACCTACAAGCGAAGTTTGTTAAACACTCCTATCAATAGTAAACCTACTGACTTGACAAAGAGAACCTGAGAGACAGGCACAGGAGAAGATGTGAGCGTTCACTTCCAAAGCCGCGTAAGTCAAAGAGAAAATCATGTGGAGCTTGTGTCAAATCTAAGCTCTCGTGTGATCTTGTCTACCCGTCTTGCTCTCGATGTTCGGCCAGAAATATCAGTTGTCAGTATGCAGCAGATCCTGTTACCCAAGAAACAAACGATTCGATTCAAGGAGAGCCAACAGGAATTGGCGAATTGCTGGATTGTGGAGACTTGGCAACACCATCAACCATCAACGACATCCAAACACAATATCCAGAACCAACAGGCGGAACGGTGAACAGCAGACTCATTGATGAGCCTCCAATACTTCAGGCTAGCACATACATAGAGGAGCAGTCAATTATCGAGCACACCGGTATTGAGATTGATTTTCTTGCTTCCTTTGGAATTCCAACCACACAGAACCCAGCCAGCCAGGTTCCGGCAACGACAGATCCTCGGTTTGAGAGCTTCATGTGGTATCCCCCACTGACCTGGGACGAGATTCCGGATATGGGAGCTTCAAAGAGGAAACGCCGCATCTCAATAATACCGAGGACACAATTCATCAAACCAACTCAACCTTGACTCTGGCCAACCTCTCCCTGGATGCATCCTTCGGCATTAGCCCCTTATTTGGTTTACCGGTGGCCATGCTAGGAAATGACCAAGACTGGGTCAAATACATTTATGGATTTCCTCAAATGATGCTCAAGATTGGCACATATCCACCATTTGTCCATCCCACAGTTTACCGATGTTCTGAGGGACAAGTCTTGGAAGCCCTGGCAATCGCATTCTGCTGCTTGGGATCATACAATGCCGCCATGAACAGCAGCCAGCACTTTGCTTATTCGCTCATCAACAAAGAGCGTGACCAGTTGGTCAAGGACTTTGTAAGGTCATTAGTCTCCTAGCTGATATTCACATTCGACTTACTGGAAATAGCCGAGGATCTGCTCCTCGCAGTCTGAAGTATGGGCTCTGGCATCTGTGCATGCAATGTGTGTCTATCAAATAATTGGCTTTTTTGGCCAAAGTCTCGAGCAGGCTAGGAATACCCAGCTACAACAACCGTGGCTGCTAAAGGTATTTGGCACTGAGGAACCAAGATACGCAGTCTTGTGAATCTAACGATTAGTAGATGACAAGACACCTTGCTCGACTTCATAAACAGAGCAGCAACATCTCCGAGAAGACTTGGTGAGAATCTTGGGCTCTAGGCGAGACCGTCAGACGAACAATTTTGCTGGTCAACACCATTAACTGCTTATCGTGCCAAGTCGGCAGGCAAGATCCTTACCTCTACGAACCTCTTGACGATAATCTCGTTTCGAACCTACCGCTGCCCTCACCCACGGCCTTGTGGAGGGTAAAGCCTGCTACAGAATGGTAGACTCGGAAGCTTTTGATGGCGGATTCTGACCTTGAAGCCTCACACATGGCACTCGGGGAGGTATTCACTTCACTATTGCAAGCGTCTCGAGCCAACAGTCTGAGCTGGGACGGGCTGGACCAGTATACACGGCTAGCTTTGGATACTCTCCGTTTTAATGCGGATGATCGGATGGCCTTGCTATGAGCTCAGGTTCATAAAATAGCATTACATCATCACATCTCCTCTTGCCAACATTTGGGATCCATGTAGTTCAGTCCTTTAGGGGATTCAAGTGGTCTTGACTTCTTGGCATGTCTAAGATAGACCTATTTCTAGTGTCTGGATGTAAACTAGAAACTACGCATCATCTATCGTCGTGATTTTGCGACGCTTACTCCGAACTACAACCACCTTCCCACCAAAGCCCTTCCCCACACGCAATGTTTTCTCAGGGTCATCATCTTCGTCGAGAAGTATGACGCTCTCGGGGTAGAGCTTCCCTAGGAGTGCCAACCTAACGAGAGGGTCTTTGGCCCAGAACGAGTGTAGCTCATTTGGGCGACTGTTGATGTCAGGGGTGATGAGTCCTGGGACCCGTAGAATATCTCCAGTACGGTGAATGTGAAGTGTAGTGATGTTGGTCTTGTTGACCTTGCCAGATATGGGCTCTTTCAAGAGGCTCTGATCTAAGTTTCTCTTTTCTTCGGTGTTGACTGCAGATGCAGCTCTGTAGGCGTACCGAATGCCCCGTCCAATCTGGCCGACGTCGACAGTGATGAATTCATCATTTCCAAGACCCAGCTCAATATTCAAAACACGCCTCGCCGGATCCTTTCCATCCCGCACGCCAATGGATGACTTGGTCACCTGCGGTTCGAGAGAAAGAAGAGACGGTGGTGGCCACTGTCCAAGGGGCAAGCTCTCCTCGGCCTTGGGCAGCTCATTCCTCTCAGCGTCAAAGTATATGGGATATTCATAATCGAACAAGATATCGACTTGTGAATTATCAATACGCGCAGGGTGGTGTCGAAGAAGATGAAGGAACAGTGAAGACGAGAGGAATGCTGGCACTACCACCCCCTGAGAGCACTGGAAGCCATATCCGCCAGAACCAAGACTCCTGGCCGTGAAAACTTTAGCCACATCCACAATCGCCGCTTGCGAGATTCTTCCAGTTAGACACTAAAGAAGAAAATTCTTCCTTGGTTCTTCAAAGTCTCTGATGCCTTGTTTGTTCGACGATGGGATAATAAGGGGAACTTGGTCAAAGTTCTCAAAGGGCAATAACGCATCGCGAAGGAGAATCATCCGGTGAAGCCACTCGTTGTAGAGTTGCATGAGTTGAGCATTACTTCTTGGGCCGAGCAAGAGCGCAGCAACAGCGGGTGTCCAAAGATGACCCTCGCATTGACTGTAGAGCCTGATATTTTGGTCTGCTTCGTCTCCTTGAGGTATGGATCTTGCGTATTCGACCATGGTATCACCAATGACTTGAAATTGATTGGCGATTTCGCGAAGTGAGGTGTCACTTTTGCCGTATGACAATGGTAGAGTTGACTCTCGCCCTGTGACGGCCAAGCTAGCAGCCAAACCGTCAACAAGAACATCCTTAGAAGATGGTTCTCCATCAGTATCCTCGCCCAACGCGTGAACAATCGAGTTGAGCAACGGAGCTGTAACTTGGACAAGGTCGTGGGCGGTATATATCCCTGGTGATGGGTGGCATTGTTGTCACTGGACAGCAGTCTGTTGCTCATTGTCCATCTCAGCTGTTGTAGAAGATGGGATTTGGAAACCCAGGGCCAAGTCTTTGTATCCTGGAAGGAGGTATGGCTCGTAAGAAGCTGACGGCATGCTGAAGATGTAAGAGAATATTCGGGTCTTGAGGAGAAGGACGAGCGAAGACATGATTTCGGGTGCTAACCTTGGATCTGGGTGTTGAAAAGATGTCGTTTTATCTGATTTCAGTGAGTCAAATCATGCATAGTGGCCCGCGAGATCCTTGATAGAACGAATTTATTCCAAAATAACTGATTGCTGCCGCTTTTGTTGGACCATTCATGTCCGACGACCACACAACTCCGAAGCCCTTCTCTTGCGCCAACTACAGAGCGGACAATTGTGTCATCTAACCCTTATGGTGTTGTTAAATGCGATACGCCACAAATTAAACGTGATGGTGTTATGGATAATCCAGCCATCAGGAAGGCTCAACAGGATGTGCTGAGTTGAACAGCGAGATAGAACTAAGAGACGACGATGTAGAGATAAAAGAAGTCTTATCTCCATCTGAATTCTTTTATAGCATGTTAATTAGTACAAGCAAACTTTATCATACCCGCCAAACTTGTACAAACAACTAACAAAGCAACCATGGCTCTCCCAGCATGGATCCACGACAAAGGCCTTCGGTCACTATACCTCTGGCTTCCCGTCGTTATCTTGAGTAGCTCCTAGATCATGGACGGCCTTCAATCTCTGCCTTAGTGGCAGGAGGATGAGCGATTACCTCGAGAAGAGACGTCACGTTTCACCACGCCAACATATCCAGAATTCGACTACCCCTGTTCTTGGCCTTCTCAACTCGATCCAAACAGTCGGCGCGATGCTCGCCCTCCCAATCATCACCCCCGTCGTCGACAAGTTTGGTCGTCGCAAGTCTATCTTCTTTGGTGCCGCATGGACCATCGTAGGTGCCATCCTTCAAGCCTCGTCCAAGCAGATTCCACAGTTTGTCATTTCACGATTCTTGATCGGTTTTGGATTGGCTTTTACTGTTGTTGGTGCTCCGCCCCTCTTGGCGGAGCTCGCTCTACCGAAACATCGTGGCGCCATCATCTCATACTACCCGACTTGTTGGTACCTAGGCGCCGTCATTGCAGCGTGGGTGACTTATGGGACTCACAAGATTGACAATGCTTGGTCTTGGAGGATCCCTAGTCTTCTTCAGGGAGTACCAGCCTCTTTGCAGCTACTACTTATCTGGTTTGTCCCTGAGAGTCCTCGTTGGTTGATCTCAAAGGGTCGAGGCAGGGAAGCTAGGGATATCCTCGTCAGGCACCACGCAAATGGAAATGAACGAAGCTCCCTGGTTGATCTTGAGTATACTTAGATAAAGGAGAACATTGAGAGTGATGCTTCTGTCAAGGCAAAGACTGCATGGTTGGACCTGGTGCGAACCGCAGGCAACCGACGACGCCTGATCATTGTCTTTTTTGCTGGACTTTTCATTGAGGCGAGTTTTGAGCAAGCAAACAAATCATGGCTTTGTCTAACATTTGTTTCAGATTTCAGGCAATGGCCTTGTGCAATACTATCTACACTCTGTCCTTCTGAGCATCGGCATCACCAACACGACAACCCAAGTCACTATCAACGGCTGCCTTTCCATCTACAACTTTATCCTCGCCAGTATCGCAGCTCTGTTTGTGGAGAGGGTCGGTAGACGAAAGTTGTTTATAGCATCGACGGCTGGAATGTTCGTTGCCTTTATTCTCTGGACGACATTTACCGCACGTACGTCAACCCTTAACCGTTTCCTTCTATCTACCCGAATTAATCGTCTACAGTCTTTACCACGCATGGAACTTCTGGGTATGCCATTGGCGTTCTAGTCGCCATCTTTCTCAGCAACGGCGCCTACGATATCGGCTGGAGACCTCTCTGGGCCTACCCAGCCGAGATCCTATCATACGACATTCGAGCCCGAGGTGTCACATTTCAAACCGGCATAATGCACGCTTTTGGCTTCTTTGGCACATTTGTCAATCCGATTGGTCTACAGAATGTCGGGTGGAGATACTACATCGCTTACATTGTCTACACGTTCCTCGAGGTAAGACTTAACCCCGGTCTGAGAGGACTGTTGCTGACTACCGTGACTAGCTGATTGTTGTCTGGTACTTTTTCGTTGAAACTAAGGGCTTTACACTTGAGGAGATTGCGGTCATCTTTGACACGGAGGGCTTGTCTTGGAAGCAGCGCCGTAATATGAAGCCTGTTCCTCGTTCGACCGATTCACTGGCCGCCTCGGAGAGTGGTGACCTGAGTGCCAAGAACACAGTTGAAGCAACTGAGAAGCGGATTTCTGATGATAATATCTAACGCTAGCTAGCCGTTCTCGTCGCTTACTTCAGGCTTGTCATGTAACTGGGATAAATAGTCGAGGCTGGGAAGTGCGAGTCCTGATCTGAAAAGGCAGTTAGTTCAACATGCGTATGATGATGACAATATGCATATTTACAAGATCCTCTTTATATTATGATGACCTATCAGAAGCATAATACTGTTTTAGCCTAAGAAAGCTGGCATCTGTAGTGCTTATGTCACTTTGGATCTGACAGCGCATCATAAATAGAAGCAGTCAGCTCAACTCCTCTTTATTTCGAGACAACCACAACTTAATCAACATCACTACATATCACATCAACCTCATTCATAATGGCTTCCGAGCAGGAAAATATCTCCAACTCTCAGAGCAAGAGTCTGCCGTTCCCCGAATATTTCTCAGCCCTCGCCGCAAACTATGCTACGCAAACAGGCAACGCCACGCGCACCGCGTTTAGCCAGGTGTTTAACGACTTTCACGCCATCGAGCCCATCAGCAAGGACTCAGTAGTTCACGACAATGCCGCCGGCCCCGGAACGGCTACATCTGTCCTCGTCGATAGGCTCCCCGCTGGTGACTTGCCTCATATCCTGGTCACTGATAATGTGCCTCCGATGGTTCAGGCCGCCAAGGACTCATTCACTGCCTGGCCCACGATTGAAACTAGAGTTCTGGACTCGCAAAACTTGGAGGGTATCCCCGATGGCCATTTCACGCACAGTATCCTCAACTTTAGCGCCTTTACCTTTGCAGACCCCCTCAAGGGCCTCAAGGAGATTCATCGCACCTTGAAGTCTCCCGGCCTGGCTGCCCTTCTTGTTTGGAAGCGTTTTGGTGCTGGTGAGGTCATCCACGCTGCTCAAGCTCTCGTGCGGCCTGATCTCCCACCGATGAAGGTTCCCAACCCCCAATTCATGGAGGAAGGGTACCTGGAGAAGATCACCGCTGAGGCTGGATTTGACCCTTCCAAGATGCAAATGTCGCAGTGGACTATTATTATAAAGGGGCCTGAGTTGGACGATGGTTTGAAAAAGTTTATCCTGAGCGATTTTACGCGTCCGGCTCGTGCTGGATGGACGGATGAGGAGGTTGGAAGGTGGCCTGAGGCTGTTGATAAGGCTATTCAAAAGGAGATTGATGCTTATGGTGGTGTCAAGTTTGAGTCTTGGGTTGTTCTGGCGAGCAAGTGATGGATAGGTTAAGATGGGAATACAAATTTATCGTGGCTATCCATTCTGTGACTGGTCCTAACCATTTCGCACATTTCCTAACATCATATCCACGACCTGCTCGGCAAGTGCATACGTAGCAGCCTGGTAGTGAGCACCCAGCGGGATGGGGAAAACACTAGCATCAACAACTCTCAACCCCTCAACGCCCTTGACCCGACACTCGGCATCAACCACGGCACCCATAGCACAAGTACCAGAGTAGTGAAATACGGTGCTTCCCCCCTGCTTCACCCGTGCTGCCACAGCAGCGTGTGACAAGTCGTCTCGAAGAGCCTCATCGACCGTGTATTCGACTGCGTCCAAGCCCTCGAGGTTCTTCATGGCCGTTGTGGTTGAGCGTACGGCGTCGTACAAAATCTCCCTGTCAATTGGCGAAGTGAGAAGGGCCGGGTTGACAATTGGTTGATCAGCAGGGTCACTTGACTTGAGCTTCACTGATCCTCTAGACAATGGAGAAACCAGTATGTTAAAGACGCTCACGATGGACTCTCCTGCTGGAGGGTCGACCTTAATTGGACGCTCAGAAGTGTCGAAAGGCCCGTACCTAACAAGAACAAAGTTAGTGCCTTCAGGTTGTTTTAAGCGGGAAACTTACATGGTGAAGCATTCCCAATGTGCCTTTCCCTCAGATAGATAGTACTTCCTCTCGTTAGCAGTTAGATGCTTGGAGGCTGCCTCTAAAGTCGAATTCTTTGCTCGATGAAAATCAATCCAGTCCATCGGTGGTCCAGCTGTCCAATCACAACTCTCAGTCACCATCGGGCCAACTCCGATGCTGGCATTCTTCTTGTTTACAGTCCACTTTGTGGAAACGCAAGGATGATCCGATAGGTTCTTCCCAATGGGGATATCGACTTTGACGGGTATGTCATGCTTATCCAGCTCCTCCTTTGGCCCAATACCACTTTGTATTCTTAGTCCTGGACGTACCAGACGTGGTATTCTCCGAACTCACCTCAACATTAGCAGCTTTGGAGAGAACAGTGCTCCAGCCGAGAGAATGATTTCAACATTGGCTGAAACTTGAAACTCTTGGGCCTTTCTCTCTGACCCATCGCCTGAATGTCGTATGCCAGTAACTCTGGATGCACGTTGCTCCAAGATATCGATGTGATGTACTTCACTTTCAGTCCAAACAGTGACACTGGGACCGAACGAGTAACCCTTGGCAGCGAATTGTCTCTGGCCATCATAGTTGGACTGTGCAACTTCAGTGTAACCGATAACACTACCAGCATTGTTCTCGGAGATCAAGTTTGCACCCAAGGTCTCGTGAAAGCGGGCCATATCCTGTCGGAGGGGGTAATCTCGAGGTTTGCCGGAATTACTTGGATGAGAGACCTATCGATATTAGCCACTTACCCATTCTCTCATCTTCTTCTTACAGACTCACCGTTATAGGTCCATCAGTGCCATGAAGACCTGGATTCTCCTGCTGGAAGCTGTTCTGGGTCGTCGATGGGATGAATGTTTCGTTGGCCTTGAAGTATGGCAGCATCCCTTCCCAAGACCAGCGCCCATCTCCGGCAACTTCTGCCCACTGGTCACTAGGACAAGATTAGCCCTTCAATCTCGATGATATTATATGTAGACGAACAAATCAACTGAAGCACCTCTGATCCACGTCTCATAGTTGACCGCGGACGAACCTCCCAAGATCAACCCCGAGGTTTGAGATACCATAAGATCTTCAAAGTTTCGTTGAGGGGTTGATAGAAGGTTTGTCTCTATGTCGGATCCAAAACCTGGCGCGAAGCCTAGGGCTGGAGTGACTCGGCCATCTTGAGCTACGCCACGCTCGATGACAAGCAGGGAGGCAGTTGGGAGTGCCTTTGATATGCGACTGGCAAGCACACAACCTTTGTTATATTAGTTCATCTTCAGAGAAAGTTTCTCACGGATACCTGCCTGCAGTCCCTCCTCCGACAATGATATAATCAAACGTTGGTTCAGTCCGAGCCATGATGCCTTGTCAGGTAACACATTACAACCGAGCATACGGTCTCTGGATGGATTTATGACGCTTTAGAATAAACCCAAATTTGAAACTCAACGGACATAAGCAAGTCAATATTCTCTTATTCCGCAAGAAAAGATACTAACTCCGCGTTAACGTCATTCTTTATGATGTTGGCGTGTGAGATTTTGGTGCCATCCGTGGCCGGACCCGATAAGTGGGGGCAATCCGCGGACTTGTCCGTGGTAGGCTCCGGACGCGTCAACCCCCTCCGGTCTTACATGAAATGTAGCACCGCCACTTTGGTCAAACTCGGCTTCCAAATTTCATTAGTTGATTAGGAGGTGAACTATTCACAAAGGGTCTAGAGCAAGGATAAAGTCCCCTCGCAATGGCTGCATAGATAACTACCAAAACTGGAAATCATAATGAATATATTCTGATGTCGTGGCATTTTCCTTCTCTCGACAACCGTGAGCCTATTCGATCTTTTGCCTACCGACTTGTAACAGTTCCGGCTCCTTGCTCCTGCTCATTAGCTCAGTTATCTTCAACTCTTTTATTCTCGCATAAAGTCAAAAGATAGAGGAATTGAACTAGGGCAATTCGATTATGCTTATCTAGGAATAGACAGTCAACCCCCATTGTATTCAACAAACTATCAATCGCACGCCTTATTTCCCCATAAGAGAGCCCGTTACGTCAATAGTCCCCCATATAATCGTTCAACTCTCGCGCCACCCGCTCCTCGCTAGGCGCCCATACCAATCGCTGCAGCCCATCCACATTCAAGATCAAGTCATGGTACTCAAATGGGGCCCTGACAATATCACACCCTGGAGTACTCGTAAAGAGGATTTTGACCGCCGCGCGCAATTTTGGCTCGCCAGCGAGCCTCAGAAGACAGGCCAAGACAGGTAAGGCATCTGCCTCCTCGCGCTCAAAGAGAATGACACCGTCAATGAGGCAGAATAATGTGATTGTCTCGGGAAGCTGCTGGACCAGCAGTTCCAGTATCTTCAAGAGCTCGTCGAGAGCCCCAGGTTGCCCAGGTTGCCCAGGTTGCCCAGGTTGTATACGGTCAAAGTCAATGTCCCCGCTCTCAACGAGTGAGAACAAATCGAAGTCGTGGTCACGCAGCAGTTGGTCGACCAGACTTGCAATCATGTAATAGCCACCTGCATAGGTCTCATCTGGGTCAGCATGTAGCCCACAGATCCATATTCCGGTGACAAATCGGTGATTTGCCCGCAGTACCTGCGTCATTGAGACACAGAACAGTGTCAATGGCGATATATCGGCGATAGTCTTTGGGAGGTGTCCCTCCCAGTGCACCAGAAGCTTTGCCGAGAAGGGTGACATGATCCAGTCTTGAAAGTGCTTGGTGTGTATGATCTGCTCGACTAGCGTTCTCTCTCGCGCTGGGAACTCGTTTGTTTTGTCGACGGCAAAAACGCAATCATCCATGTCGACGTCTTGGGCGCCGATGTATTGGCGAAGCTCATTTCGATGTGGAGGAACGACGTTCTCTTGCCGAGTATATGCCGTGTTGTGTAATCTGGCATTCTCGATATGGAGGTATGCGACCTCTTGTCTAGAAGCTTCCATGGCTCCTATATACAAAGTCATTCTTACCATGCAAACGGTAAGCCTGGTAACGGACGCCAACTTACGCCTGTACATCTCCCTTTCGAAAGCGATTTGCACTACAATCAAACGGTCAGACAATCAAAGCAACCTTGACCTTTGATAAATACAAACTTACAGTCTCTTCTGATAACATGGTCGGTTAATAGTTGCATCATTCCCTCCACGCCTGCGAGCACCTGCTTTCCAACTGGTCGTCGTTAGCAGGTCCAGGTCAATAGATTGAGTCAGAGCAGACATACCTATGTGGGATTCGAACATGTGTGACTTGTCAGCTTCTTCTTTGAGCTTCCTACTTTTCTGGTCGATATCTTTGAGGCTTTGCAAGAGTTCACTTTCATAGTTAGATCCCATCCCGACGGCTTTCAAACCCTTCCAGACTGCAAATGTGTTAGGATTCTCGCGGTTCAAGCTTGGATATCCAGTACTTGCACTCATTGCTAATAAAAAAGCCGATGGCTCGCTCGACGGCCACTAATGTCGCAACGGTCAATTCTAACGAAGCGTTCCGTACACTTACATCCTTGGGAAAAGTTCCAAGAAATAGTTCGACATCAGAGAACACAGGGATAATGTCGTCAAAACCAGTAAGAACCTGGTTCCGTACGTCCGCCGCAACTTTAACAGCCTAGATTTCAGAGCTGTCAGTAATTGCTATGGCCGTGACCTGAGATTATTGTTCACACACATCCAGGAGGATCTGTACTGCTCCCAAGACCGGAGTTGCATAAGTGTCATTGGGCGCAACCTTTGAGACGGTTTTGGTGATTTCGGCTACCGGGAGGACGTGGTCGGCGGCCCTTCGTCGCACTTTGCGGAGCAGTCCAACGCGCCCTCCCTCACTTTGGTACTTTGCTCTCGCCTTTTCTAGCTTCTCATAAACAGCATCCCAGCCGTCTAAAATCCGAATACTGTACTCGGTTTTGGCCCGGCCTTTGGGCTCCGGCACTGTAGACCTGAATCTGTCCAGAGCTTCCGGGAACATGGCATTCCAGAACTGCATAGTCTTGATGTCGGTCCATTCTGGCCTGGGATGGGATAAGGCCTCATCTTGAGCGCCGTACTGAGGTCTTTGCGGTACCGGGGGATGTGTCTCCATGTGATGCTGCTGGCTGCTTGGGCATGGCACCAACTCTTGGTTATTTAGGAGGTACTGACGAGAAGCCGGGTCATAATGAATCGGGGGGTCAACAAACATTGGGTGGTAGTTTGGAAGCCGGTGGTGGATGAAATCGACCGTAGGTGGTTGAGTACTAATCTTTGGAAAGGGAGTGTTCAGTGCATCCATGACAGCCCTTCAAGGAGATTGAAGGTTCCAATCCTCGGGCAGCAAGGTTGGGTCGTCTTTGTGGGGGAACGCTCCTTCAAGAGTTGCATTTTGACCCTTGGATGCGTCAGCTTGTGAGTCAGCCTAGCCAACCACAAGTCATGGATCCCCTCCACCTATGTAGCCATTCCAAGTGGCCTACCAACACCGCCATGCAGTTCAGCTCAAGCAGGCTGAGGACACAGGATAATCTCTCACGAAGCAAAGGAAGGTTACCCCGCTTTCTTCCGGCGAAGGAGAAAAATCATCTACGGCGTTGAAATAACCCGAGAAATTCCTATTCCATCGATGCTGTCCCAATATCGCTATCCTCAATCTTTCAACCTCATCAGGGATTCTACCCCGCCGACGCCGCATTGGACCTTCCTTGTCCACACTTCCCTTTTTCGAAACCAGAGAACCAGTCATGGCCATGGAGGCGGAGGCCACAGAGCGGGAGACGGTCGGAACCTCGATTCGATCGACGGTGGCACCTGCCAACAGTGAGACCGATGACCAGGAAACAACAACCCACCCTCCTGAGCTCGCCAACGAGATTCATATGTTGAAGACAAAGATTCTCGAGTTGGAGAAACGGTCTGAAGCACCTCCCGAACCACCAAAACAGCTACCTCCGCTGTCCAGCGAAATGGAACAGTATCGTCGCATGGAAAAGTGTCTATATAGGCACCGCAAGGAGTGGGAAGCGAGTAACGTCATGGATGGTTTCGGAATGGACATGGAACCTAGAATGGACCCGTCCAATCATAAGTTTCCTGACGGGCCGTGGTCCTTTCACTGGGACATCTGGCCCCAGTCCAAATACAAGCGGCCAGACCCCTTTAATCCCCATCATCAGTGCGGGAACGAAGAAGCCTTAGGGGATGAGGATACTATTGACGAATACGATCGTGCCATCGACTTTGGTAGCCGCCGCGATCGGCTTCGCAAGAACTTTGAGTGGGAGATGGACCGTCTCTATCTGGTTGAGGAGACCGATATGCGGAGGCGACAGAGGCTGGAGGAGGAGAAGCGATTACAAAAACAAACATCCAACCCAGAGCATCAAGGTAGCGAGCAGGATGAAGATGGGAAAGAAGATACTACTGCAACTGTTTCGAACGTCCGCCAGTGCGCTGAGCCCGTCGTCAACCGGGTCGAATGGCTGGAATTCAAGGCCCTGGCCAAAGTCCCAGAAGAGCGCGCCTGTGCCGTCGACATTCTCATTGGAGATGTCATCATCGAAGATCAGCCTGCCGTCACTTCCTGGTGGCTTGGCTACCTGCATAGACACTCTCGGAAGCCCCAGAAGGCTCCTGTGCGCAAGACGGTCATAACGGCACCCGGGCAGGCACAGCTGCCCGAGAGAATTCGAGTAAACTCGACTGCGCTCTTGACAATCCTTGACAAGATCTTCGTGTCTGAAGGATCAGGGCCCATGGCAGCTTTTGGAAGCCCAATTGTCTTCCTACGACCGTTCAAGGCGCTTGTATACTGCGAACAGGCGCTGCGGGAATGGTGCGCCATGCTTACCAACAAGTTCAACAAGGATCCAGAGGGAGATACCCCTAGGGGTGGGACGGGAGAACAGAAGACGCCGGGTTCTTCTGAGACGAAGACGCAGGAGATTGCCAGCAATGGCGCGAGCACTAAAGAGAGTGACAAGATCAATGACCAGCAGCACCACAAGGTCGAGGGGCGGCAAGACGAGGATGACACAGAGGAAGAAGAGGACGATCCCAACGACATAACAAGGTCCGAGACAGCGCTAGACCATTTGAAATGTCTTCTCACATTCTTCGACGAGGATATCGCCAAGAAGCGCACCCGCCTCTCTGAGGGTGGCAGCCACAGCGTCTTCTTCTCAGATTTGTGGCACTTGTTCAGGCCAGGAACTGAGGTGATCCACAACGACGGCAAGCAGGCGTATCGAGTTCTCCACGTCACAACGGCGAAGCACCGTCGGGTCCTGGGCTACCAAGCCGTGTATGACCTCCCCGACCGTAACAAGGAGAAGAGAAAACCAGATCTGAGCGTGATCTGCGTCTATATCGACTTCAACGGCAAGCATATGGGCCCTGTGTTGAAGACTTTCGATTTTAAACGATTCGAGGGTGAGAAACAAATTCGATCGCTCGAGGTATACCCTCTGCGCTATTACCCTATTTCCGTGGGCGACTTTGGCGAAAAGGAATGGAAGGACTTGGAAGAGTACCCCGAGGCCGACCGGTTCCGTCAAAAGCTCGTACGCCGCGGTGCAATGTTCCTCAAGGTTGCCGCAGTCAGACACATGTATTACTCCGGGCCGACGCTCGAAGTCCGAGAGGATGTTGAAAGCCAGGTCGTCGTCGACTTTGAAACTGCTCTTTCTATCGAAGAAGAGTCAAAGGAACTTTTCCCGAAGCCAGAGCTAGAGGTCTTGGTCGGCAATGTCCAAGGCGGAGAAGAGGAGGATGACAGCGCTGATTGCTCCACGTGCTGCAGGTACGACATTGTATACGATGATGCCCATGTTGATCGAAAGCAGACAGAAGAGTATATTGAGAGATTCGTCCCGGGGAAGGGCCTGGAGCCTCCTTCGATTGCATTCGTGCCCCGGCCGTTGAAGGAGCTGCAAAGTACTGAGCCTCGTCATCCCGCGACCGTCTCCGATGAAGAACTACTCATCATGTCACACCGTGTTTATGGTTTCATACTCAGAAGTCGCAAATGGGGTGAGCGACCCTTTAAGCGTGTTGATGCAGACATGTTCGATGCTAACGGAACAGCCAAATTGGACCTTGATTTCCTCACAGACATCCGGTCGTCGAACACATCGAGCAAAGACACCTCTTCCCCCACTGTTGACAGAAAGGAGGCGGAGGAGACGGACGCAGGCCAACCCACTGCATTTGATCGTCTTGTCCTGCCGGAGGGACACAAGCCCATGATCTTGTCACTTATCGCTCAGCACTTCAGGGACAAGGAGTCTAAGGGTGCCCAGACGGAACAGGTTGACATAGTGAGGGGGAAAGGTACGGAAACTTGATAGTTTCAAAACATCAGACTGACTGACTGTGGCCGTCAGGAAAGGGATTGATTCTGCTTCTCCACGGAGCTCCCGGCGTGGGAAAGACCTCGACGGCAGGTAAGAGAAATTCGCTCGTTGATATCTGTGACCACTGACTTCGTCATTATAGAGGGCGTTGCGGAACTATTCAAGAAGCCGCTTTTCCAGATTACTTGTGGCAAGTGGCTAGTATCACATGTTTGGATCAAGTAATTATTAACGCGTGATAGGTGATCTAGGGACTACAGCCAAGGAAGTTGAGGCGGCGCTCGAGACAAATTTTGCCCTTGCAAATAGATGGGGCTGCATCCTCCTACTCGACGAGGCTGATGTCTTCCTCGCAGAGAGGTCCAAGGATGACTTTAGGCGAAACGGGCTCGTTGCAGGCGAGTATAGACAGCCCATTTCACTTACAAGATATCTAATATTGTTCCCTAGTATTCCTCCGGGTTCTAGAGTACTATGCCGGTATCCTCTTCCTGACGACAAATCGGGTGGGCGACTTTGACGAGGCATTCACGTCGCGGATTCACATTAGCCTATACTACCCCGACCTAGATCTACCCAAGACGGTCGAGGTATTCACGATCAACATGGAAATGATCGAGGAACGTTTTAGCCGCCAGGGACGACGGATCAAGATCGATAAAGTCGGCATTGGCAGCTTCGCCCAGGAGCACTTTAACAAATACGCATACGCAAAGTGGAATGGCCGCCAGATCCGCAATGCGTGCCAGACTGCTCTCGCCCTCGCCGAGTTTGAAGCCCAGGGAAATAGCCACAGGACCATCCTCGAGCCAGACGCTACAGTCAAACTGACCGTCGCCCACTTCACCACGGTCCGTGACGCCTACCTAGAGTTCGCAAAGTACATGATCGGCGTTTACGGCTCCACCGACGCCCGGAAAGCCAAAGAGGGCAAGATTCGAGCCTGGTCGGACGAAAACAGAAAGGTCGTGGGCACCGAAGGCAGCAGAGCAGCTTTTGTACAGGCATCGCAAGGTCCGCTCTACAAGGGCGCACGGGAGGTCCGGCAATATGGAAGGATTCCTCAGTATGGGAGCGCTGAACAGACGCCCTCGCAGCCACAGCCGCAGCCGTACCACCGGGGCACGTATGAACCCCCCCAGCAGCAAGGGGGCTATCAGTCCCGGTGGCAGCAAGACTTCCATGTCCCGGATATCCAGTCACGGCAGTCTCCTCAGCCGCCCTATGATGAATCTTCCCGGGCAGCCATGCAAACGCAGCAGTTCCACGCGGGTTCTAGCCAGCCAACAATTCACGCCCAGTTCCTAGACCCATCTCAGAGCCAGATTCCGCGTGGCCACACCAGCTCGCAGGAACAGCAACGTCAGTCCAATTACCCTGGATGGTCGAACCAGGGCATGCAGAGCATCCCTGCGCCATCTGGCCAGCAGGGTCCTGTACAGTTGCCGCCGGGGATGATTCCGAAACCCGGGGCTGGTAGTGGATTTGGGCCGTGAGCAAAACCCATAGAGATTGTTAGTAGAGTTTAAGCAGTGGAGGCGGTGGAAGGCGTTTTTATTTCTCTTCTTTCATGTCGTCTCTTTCTATTCTATTAAAGCTATATAAACCACCGTTTTAGACTTTGGGTTATGTTAAGCTATAGCGCGCTCTAATTAGGTAGAGCAACCCTGCTAAAGGGGCTATGCTTTTTGTAGTGGCGAGGAGCCTGTCGTTTGTCAACAAGTATTCCTTCAATCTACTCTTCTCTATCTACGAAAACTCGCTCTCTTATGATCAACTAAAGCTTATCAAGTCTCCATAATAGAGATGGCGTCAATCAACTTGTCCAATCCTGATACAACCCGCCCAACTTCCACGCCCGCATCCAGCCCTTCCGGGTCATCTCGCAGATCAACATTTCCACCAGGGGTAACAGCAATGGCTCGGCCTGCTTTACATCAGTTTCCTTGTCCGGCATCAGAATCTAGATTAACATACCTTGAATGCGTTGATCAGCAGCACATCTCAGCGCCGCATCGACCACATCATCAAACTTGGCAAACTGAATCTTGCCTTTCAGATGCTCGACCTGGGATTCCGTCATCGGAGTTGGAATGAACCACGGCGCAATAAGATTCGAGCAGATACCTAGTGCCTTGAGGTCATCCCGTGAATGTTTCCAAATACCGCGGACAGCAAACTTTGTGGCACCATACGCAGTGAATCGCGCCCCGGCGATATAACCTCCAAGAGATGCCATAAAGATGAGACTCTTGAGGCGGGAGGACTCATTTTCAGAATCTGGGATAGGTCTGAAATAATGGGCTGCGAGTTTTGCGGTGTAGTAGGTTCCTGTGATGTTGACGTCGAAAACAGTTGTGGATGGCTCTGGGAGCTGTTCACCCGTCGCCAGGTTGAGAAAAGTCTCGCTGAATACGGCCGCCGAGGGAATGACGACGTCGATGGTATGAGTCGGACAGAAAAGACTGGCGGTTTCAAAGGCCTTTACCTGAGAAGCCCACGAGGTGACATCGGTATGGATGAATTGGACACTGCCATGATTTAGTCCAGGTTGCATCGTCTAGATGGGATCAAACTTACTTGTAGCCCTCAGCGGTCAACTCAGCAGCGTACTTCTCGCCAAGTTTTTGTTGTAGATCTGCAATAGTAACGTATGATCTGAAGATAATAGATGAGTTAGCTGGAAATCCTGAAAAACAAAAGAGCATGTTGTTTGCGCACCCAGCCTTTGCAAACGCCTTGGCCATGGCAGCGCCAAGACCTGAAGCACCGCCTGTAATCAGGACTCCTTTGCTAGCCAGGCTGCTCAGGTCAAGCGGAGTTTCAAAGTCGGCTTTGCTCATTTTGGTTTATAGTTGAAAGATGGTTTTTCAAATGGATTTAAAATGATATTGTTATCGAAATAGTCCGGTGTAGTTTGATATGTTCCGACTTGTATACACATGGGCTTGGCGTAGACCGTCCGGGCCACCATGGAGATGTCCGCGGACAAGTCCGGAGTGTCGATCATCAGCTTCAAAAAGCACAGCCCTTTTCCTCTCCTTCAACTATTATAAAAGAAGCATCGCACACCTCATATATTTCACTTCCATATCAATTGAACACATTCAGCTTCATCAGTAATTACCAATACCCATCACCGATACTCATCACCTACCACCTCCACCAATCACATACATACAATCCTCCCATCTCCACCATGTCTTGCAACAACAACAAAACGGAAGAGTTCCACATCAGTGAGATCCCAAGCCTACACGGCTACGTAGCCATTGTCACAGGCGGTACGAAAACTCTCCTCCCTCTAAATCTTGATCAAACTAACTCATCCAAGGCAACTCTGGTATCGGCTATGAGACAACTCTACAGCTCGCCAAGCGTGGCGCCCGAGTCTATATCGCCAGTCGATCGCAGGACCGTGTCAACAAGGCCATCTCGGACATGAAGCACGACGCAGGTCCTCTAGACCTTCACTTCCTCAAGCTGGATCTGCAGGATCTCCAGAGTGTCAAGGTTACTGCTGCAGAGTTCATGAGCAAAGAGCCTCGACTAGATCTTTTGATTAACAACGCTGGTGTAAGTCCCATAGTACATCTTTGCTAGTCATCGCTAACAAGTACACCTAGATCATGGCATGCCCATATGAGTTGACCAAGGATGGTTTCGAGATCCAGTGGCAGACTTGCTTCCTTTCCCACCACGCTCTCACCCTGTCGCTTCTACCAGTTCTGCTTGCCGCAGTCCAGGCCAGTGGCAACATGAACCGCGTGAGAGTAGTCAATGTTGCCAGCGACGGTGCTTTCCTTATGGGGCCAAAGAGCATCAACTACGACGACCCTAACATGACGAACCTGACGGGTGCAACAGCGCCATGGTAAGTAAACCGTTGGAAGGATATTACCCACATGATGTTTTCTAACCATCTCTTAGGAGGAGGTATGGTCACTGCAAGCAAGCCAGTATCATCGCCGCCAAGGCAATCACCGACCGCTACCGACCAAGCGGCATCATGGCCTTCTCAGTCCACCCCGGCATCATCAAGTCAAACCTACAGAGCCACGACACCAGTTTCCTCGGAACCTTGTCCCGCACGGCCATGAAGATTGCTCCCACATCAACTCCCCTCGACGGCGCACGAACCTCGTTGTTCTGCGCCACGAGTCCTAGGGCCGTTTCTGCAGCTGGCTTGTACTTGATTCCATTTGGAAAGGTTGATCCTAGGGCTAACAAGTGGTTGAATGATGATGAGGCTGTGGAGAAGTTGTGGCAGTTGGCTAGTGGTCAGCTCAAGAGACATGGGTTCGCTATCGAGGACTTGCCCAAGTATTCGGTTTGAGTTTTCGGAAAGGGTTATGGTTATATGATAGACGGGGAGCATTGCATTTGTTGTATTTGAGTTCTAAAGCTAGTGATGCTCGTATTCGATTAGCCTTTATAGACTTTTCTTTATGTCAATTTGAGATAACATCCATACAATGAATGAAACCCACTCTAGCTACAAGTGATGGACGATTTTCTTTCAACTGTGACACTGATTGATTCTTCAATTTCTTGGCAAAAGATTCATCATCCAGGATGCATCACGTGACCGTCAGCGTCGCTATGGAGTACGCGTTAATATCATCGCGAGTCAGATTAACGCTCCCTCCCATTCTTCCATCGTGGTGGTGTTGGCAATTTACATCCTCAAACGGAAGACCACAGCTTCGAGAAATAGAAACATGCAGCCAGCCAGAGGCATTCTGTCTTGTTCATCCTGCCGACAGAGAAAGTGAGTTCCTTACCATCAACACCTCGAACTTCCTAACCAAATCTTAGGCTGAAGTGTAACCGAGACGAACCATGTAGCAACTGCGTCACCAGAAACGTCAGCTGCGTATACCCACCATGGCCCAGAGGAAGAGCACCCGTCGCTCAGAGACGTGATGCGGTTCAAGTGAATCAACAGCTTGATGCCCGTGTGCGCCAGCTCGAGCAACTTCTTGGTACCATTGTCTCGCAGATGCCTGGTGAGCGACAGGCTACGAATTCTCAAAGTTCTGGCGACTTTGCTAGTTCCGGGGATATTCTTCCTAGTGGAGCCTCTCCTCAACGTTTGACTTCGGGTTCTTCTCCTGGTGGAGAGCTGGAGGTCAAGCCAGGGCGGATGGTGGCGAGCAATACTGAGATGATATACGTCTCGGGCAGTCACTGGACAGCAATATGCTCCGAGGTAACAAATTCGGCAATCCCTTCATCGCTATAAATTTGCTAACAGAGGCAATTTTACGTACATTCGATAGGTCGAGAAAATCAGAGAGCATCTTGATCGCGGCGAAGCAGCCGAGCAGGCAGACGATCAAGACCAAGACCAAAGCTATGGGCCCATGCTCCTAGAAGGCGTAGGACAAATATCGAATATCGAAACCATCATGGCCGACATCCCACCAAAGGATGTAGTCGATAGGCTCGTTTCTCGTTACTTCAACTCGACCGAACCATCGACCAGTGAGTGAGCAGGTGTAGGTTGCAGCTGGTCTGGGCACTAACTTGGTCAAGTTGTCTTTCATGCGCCAACTTTTGAGCAAGAGGTACAAGAATCTCCTAACCCGTCTACACTTGTACTAATAATATTCAGTATAAGCAATTCTGGCTCGATCCAAAAGGCGCTTCCCTTCCTTGGGTTGCCATCCTCTTCGGTGTCATGGAAATGGGGGCGTTTCTATACCTACGAGTTCAAGACGACTTACCCGGAGACATGGGTAAACCAAAAGATCTCATGGAGTTGTTCCACCGCCGTTCCACTGAGTGTCTTTTGTTATCCAAATACTCGACCGCGCCTAGTACCTACTCATTGGTGGCACTCCTGTTCAACATTCAGGGCGAATTCATAAGACGTCGAGATGCTCATCTGGGTGTGTGGATTCTAGCAGGTATTTCTATCCGCCTGGCTATGCGGATGGGATATCACCGTGATCCTGATAAGCACTCTCGCATCACGCCGTTCCAAGGCGAGATGCGACGTCGAGCCTGGGCACTCGTTTTACAGCTTGATATCTTGACTTCGTGCCAGCTCGGGCTGCCTTGCTTGATACAAGAGCATCAATGCGATACACGACCTCCGAGTAACCTTGTCGATGATGACTTTGGTCCTGATTCAGCTCAGCTTCCTCCACCGCGACCCGAGACGCAAATGACTCCCGTGTCATATACTATAACAAAAGCAAAGCTATCCTCCGTTTTCCGAACGATATTCAACCTGGTCTGTCTTGGAAGGACAGAAGCATACGATGAAATCATGGCCTTGGATCAACGACTTCACAGCACCCAACGAGCTATGCCGCCCAAGTTCCAGATAGCAAACTCGGAAGACTCCATCACCGTGGCCCCATATGTCCTAATCCGGCGGTACAACCTAGAGCTCTTGTTCCAAAAGTCGAGGTGCATGCTGCATCGTCACCACATGGCCAAGGCTTACCAGGATCCTGCTTACAATTACTCGAGGACTTCCTGCGTCGAGGCAGCCATGGCACTTCTGACACATCAGACCAACATTTCCAACGAGATTCAAGTCGGAGGTCGGCTGTATCGGGACAGATGGTTTGTCTCTTCCTTAGAACGGCACGACTTTTCTTTAGCATCCATGATCATCTGCCTCGAACTCAGCTCTCGATCGAACGAGACCTCCAACCCCCCAGCACCAGAAGATCAACGCGGTTTCTTAAAGTTCAGTCGGGAAGCCATGGTTGAAGCATTGGAGAGCTCTCGCCGCTTCTGGGAAGCACTCAAGGTTGGCTCCACCGAAGCACGGCAGGCTTTCGATATGCTCTCAGTCATGTTGGATAAAGTCTCGACGAATCCAAGTGTTGGCGAAAATCCACAGCTCCCAACGCCTCTGGATATAGACGACGCTCTTCAGGCTCAGATTTCAAACAATGGTTAGTAGATCGGTTGTTTGGGAGATGAACGGCTAACATATGGGTAAAGTTCTTTTACAACAACCAAGTACAGACGGACAAACAAGTTCCTTTGACGCAAACATGCCCGAGATTGGGGCCATGCTTAATTGTCCGGATATTGATAACTGGGTATGTCATGCTTGAGCGTCTTGCTATCCCATCACTCAACTAACGCTGTGTCATTAGGAACTGTGGGAAGCACTTGTCCAAAGTCCTCATCGAATGGAAGAATTCCAATATCACGATCCATCAAACTAGACACCAAGAATTCCCATCAATTTCACTTTCACTTGTTGCTGCACTTGGTTATATACGGATTGATGCATATCCCGGTTAGAACGTTTCATGGTCTTGGTCATCATTTAGCTGTACACTTCCACAACCTCCCCGCTTCCTCCTCACAACTACAAGCAATACAAGTTGTCTAAAAAGTTACTTTGTCCAATACTCGTTTCAAGTTCTCGGCACCGCGCCCGATGCCTGTAGAAAAGGCTCATCAGGCGTGTCGTGCCTGTCGGTATCAGCCCTGGCGTGAGTGTGGGGAGATTAAGCACTGACATTTAACGTTGCACAGGCGCCTCAAGAGGAGATGCACAAAAGACTTGCCTTCATGTTCTTTAGTGTGTAAACTATTAATTCTTATTGTATGGTCACTAACTCTTTCAGTGCATCCGTCTTCACAAGTCATGCGAGTACCCCGATGGAGCTATCCCACACACAGTCACCAACACCGCCGTGGATGATAGACTACGCCATCTCGAACAACTACTTAACGTGAATAGCATATCTCCTCCTGAAGCTTCCAGATCTCCAGCTTCCGACTTCTTCCCACCTATTCAAGGCCCAAAGAACAACTTCCCTCTCCCATTCTTCCTGGACAATGAGCTCTTTGCACCCCTTCGGGAAAATACTCTAGCTCAAAGCACACAATCCTCTCTACATCAAATCTGCTCAGAATATCTTGGACACGACCCTTTGGAGAGTGTCTCGACCTACTTTTCGACCACTCACACCTGGCTTCCTATGATTAGCAGAAAGCGACTGGTCTTTGAGCTCAATGCCCATTCTCCCAACGACTCCTGTCTCATGCTACTCGTCCTCTGCATCAAACTCTGCATAGCAAATACCCAACATCAACCAAAGGAGCTTCCTCTCTATACAGTGGCAAGATCTTTATGCTCGGCAGCTGAGATGGGAGGCTTTGTCTCTCTACGCCTACTACAGTCTTTGGTGCTTTTGGCCGTTTATGAGCTCTCTCATGCCATATACCCTGCTGCGTTCCTCACTCTTAGCCGCGCGGCCAGACTCGGCATGTTGATGGGTTTCCATAATAGAAAGGTTACCCAGCAGCTATTTAAGCCTGCCGAAACTTGGACCCTTAGAGAGGAGCAACGCCGGACGTGGTGGGCGATATTTATGTTGGACAGGTAAGAGCGTAATTTCTAGGTCCTCACAAGAGGAGCTCCAAAAGATGATGGTTTTCTAACTCTACACTTCAGGTTTGTCAACATCGATAGTTCTTTACCACCTGCGGCGCCAGAGCCCTGTCAGAGTGAACTGCTCCCTGTCAACGACATTGACTGGGACAGCGGGACTGTCGTACCCAGCGAACCACTATACACAAAGTCGTTCAGTTCGGTGACAACTGTCGGTTCTTTCGCACAGACTTGTCAGGCTGCTCATATGCTTAGCAAGGTCATGCGCCATAAGGAAGCTAGGGCATTATCATCGGACGTCACTGAGCTTCTGTCAGAAGCACAGCATCTCCACCAGGCTCTATCAGCCCTTCATTTATCTATTGAAGGTTCTGAGAGCGACGGAACGTCATCGCAGACTCTGGAGCCTTCCACATTCCCGGCACTCGCCTTGTGCTGCTCTGCTAGACTTGTATTGTACAACCAGTATGCCTGCAATGAACCTTTGGGACTTGCCTCAAACGGGCCCATCGCTCTAGAGACGGAGCTGCAAAAGGTTGGTCTGGAAGGTATCAGGGCAATAGCTTCTTCTACAGCACGCCTAGCAGCGCCAGATACGGGAGGGTGTCCGTTTATCGCCCGGTTTCTCTACCATGCGGCGACCGAGTGCGCGTGGTTCATCAAAGAGAATCACGAGCAGATTATGTATGATGCGCTGGAAGATATTCTCGGTGGGCTTCGGAGTATGTCGGAGCATTGGGGACTTGCAGGTGAGAATAGCTTCATTCAATCACGGATAGGTACAGTTGCTAATGCCATGCAGGCCAGTATATCTCGTTGCTCGAGCAAGAAGAAGTCATCAAACTCATCGATCAAGATGTAGACGTATCTAGCTCCACATCAACGTTCTGAACATGTCTTCATTTCGATTCCCGATTCATTGTGGTGGGCATTCAAGTACATGGTCGCGGAGTCAACCATCTGTTCATTGACTCTATCTTCAGCTTTCCACGTCGGTCGAGCTTGCAATACGTGCCATCTTAGCATACCCTTGGTTCAACTGCTGCAATCTTTCACCATACAGCCCGTAGCAGTCAGATCCCAATTGAACTCGCAGGGCCTTGTCTGTACCATTCTCAGCCCACATTCCCTCAAACAATCCTCGTTCTTCCACAGCGTCAACAACCCTCAAGCCAAACAGCTTCGGGTCACCATTCACCATGTTTGGATCCTTTGTCGCTGCGTCAATGATCCTATTCCACTCTTCCATCTTCTCCCTGTAATCCTCCGTGATGCCACCGTCTGGCTTCAGGTGGTTACCCGGAAACTTGGTCCGGAATCCTCCAGGCTCAATGATCATCGTCCTTATGCCAAACGGTGCAAGCAGCTGAGCGTAGGACTCTGTCAGAGACTCTATAGTCGCTTTGGCGGCACTATACATCATGTGCTCGGGTTTGCTGACGAACCCCCAAATGGAAGAGATGGAGATCAGAGTGCCGGTCCGATGGCGTCGCATAGTGGGTATCAAGGCTCTCCAAATGCGAATGAAGCCTAACAGGTTGGTCTGGAGGTATTGCGAGATTTGTTCATCGCTCATGTCTTCAACGGTCCCGAGAAGTGTATTCCCAGCATTGTTGACCAGCACCCAATGTGTCGGCTCCTGCTGGTTGAGGCTTTCCTCGCGAGCAACGAGCTGCTTGACAGCCTCCTCAGCATTTGGGATGGATACGTCCAGCTGTAGCCATTCGCCGCCCAATTGCTCAAACTCTGGGTTGTCGAGAGCGGCTTTCTGGGTGTTACGGCCTGTTCCTATGACCCTGTGGCCGACGCGGAGGGCAGAGATTGCCATCTCAAGACCTAGACCTGATGAAACCCCAGTGATGAACCAGGTCTTTCTGCTTGTGGTATTTTGCGCCATGTTTGGGGATGTGGATGCCGAGTGTTTGAGTGATTCGTTCGTGATCGATGGCGTTGCTGGCTCCGTCGAGATAGGCAGAGAGCGAGACGATTGAAGAATGCATTTACTCATAGATCTTTGAGTCACACCGGATACTATACATCAATTTATCTGACAATCCCCTCACGTCATACATCCCCGAATCAGGCCCTCGTTGAAGCCATCATACGTTGCCCGCTCCCCTCCGCTTCCGCTTCCGCTTCCGCCATGAACAAGTGCACCAATCCTCTGGGGTTTGCAGGCGCTTAGTATACGGAATTACCCATAAACAGGTCTCTCCATGGATCTAATGACCTCATCAATAGTTAAATGTGTCGTTGAGGCGAGCGGATCGGCCGTGGTTCATAGGGGCGGCCTCGAGCGGACATGAGCGGACAAGGCCGCTCCGCTCGGGTCCGCTCTATCGGGCCAGGCGATTCTCAAGAGGGGGCATTCTTGGTATTCAATGCGGTTAATGAGCGATCGATCATTTATTGTTTGTCTATGGGTCAAGAGACGAGTTGACTGACATGTTGAACTGCCGAGGTGCCGTTGAAGAGAGATCAAGGATGGTATAAATGACGGCCAATGCGGCCGTCCGTCTACAAGCCAAACCTCCCATATCCATCACTACCATCTCCTTGTCCAACTAAGCAACATCTTCAATATGACACCTCTCGTATGGCTCGTCACCGGCTGCTCCTCCGGCTTTGGCCGAATCTTTGCCAAGCAGATCCTAAGTCGTGGAGATCATGTCATCGCCACGGCTCGCAGGGTTGAGACCCTTGACGACCTCAGCAAAGCCGGTGCCTCTGTCATGAAACTAGACGTCACCGATGATCAAGACGTCATCACAGCCATTGTCCAAAAGGCCATGAGTATTCACGGTCGCGTTGACGTCCTAGTCAACAACGCTGGCTTCATCCTTGGAGGCGCATGGGAAGATCTCTCGCAAGTTCACATCCTTACACACACAAGATAAGATGCTTCGACTAATCCTAAGCAGAGATGAACAGTTCCGTCAAGCTTTTGAAACAAATGTCTTTGGCGTTCTAAAAGTCACAAAGGCTCTTCTTCCCCATTTTAGAGAACGTCGCACGGGAACCAACGTCTTCATTAGCTCCCTCTCCGGATTCCACGGCTACGAGTTCAACGCCGGGTACTCGGGTACCAAGTTTGCTCTCGAAGGTAACATCTACGCTACGAACCAAATTCGCATCATCATCTCTAACTGAAGGCAGGCATGGCTGAGAGCTTGTGGAGGGAGACGACGCACTTTGGCATCCGCACTCTAATAGTTGAACCGGGCCAGTTCAGGACCGAGCTCCTATCGAGTAGAAACCTCAAGAATGAACCTTCCAAGATCCCAGACTACGCCCAGCGGTCCAAGGATTTTGACGAGTATTTGGCCAACAGGAGCGGACATCAAGCCGGAGACCCTGAGAAGGGTGTTGCGATTGTGATTGACCTCGTACGCGGTGAAGGGGTTGCAAAGGGCAGGGAGATGCCGCTCAGGATTGCTCTTGGGGCGGATGGGTATGAGGTTGTCAAGAACAAGTGCGATGAGACGTTGAAGATTCTAGAGGACTGGAGGGTTGTTAGCTGTAGCACCGATTTTGACAAGGAGGAGTAGGATAATTGCTGATGGTCTCTTTTAGAGACTTTATTATTATGAACAACAAGAAAAGACAGGTAGTTCGTGAGGTATCACACCTGACATTGAGTTAGAAGTGACAAGTGAGAGAACCATGTCATCTGGAATCTTAGCAAGCATCTCTCTCTGTCAGTCTCATGGTGTCCGATTCCATGGAAAGAAATATCGCAAATAGGATGCAATAGCGTAGTTAATAACTCCTTGGCGATGATCCCGTGTTAGACAAGTCTTGCTCAACATCTGGCTTCCAGACAGTCGCGAGTATAATGGCACATCCACCACATCTTTTCTCGGGGACAAGTCCCTATTTCGTGCCCATCACTCATCAACACCCAGATTTCCAATCATCCCACCAACATAACGTTATCCCTTACATCCCCTCCCCTCACAACGCCACGGCTTCAACAATTCCTCCATGAAACCCACTAAACCCGTTATATTGCCCCGATCCCGTCAGCCACTCGGTAGTTTATTGCTTTTATTGTCCCTGCGCCAAAGCCTCCGGTCCAATCATCCACGCCGGAGTTTGCGGAGTGAAGCGGACGTGACAGGGGGGGAGAGCGGGTTGCTGGCATTAGAACCGGCGGGCTTGACGAATGTGGTAATTTTGTGTTTGGGCTTGTGGATCGTGCGTGTAATAACGATTGGAATCGGCTGTATTATGGTAGAGCTCCATGAACTGTCTGTCACAAGCCTCCGCTCTGTACCTTTGCCCAGAGTCATGTTAGAGCGCTAACAGAATGAGCCAAACAACGGCGGGATGATGCCATGATCTGTTATGTTTATATGTGCTAAATAATTCATGTACGAGTGTAACTTGGTGTGCGATCACGTATCCCTACTACAAATGATGAGGTCGACTTGTTCCCACCCCGGAGGCTTATCATGGCTCATGGGATAGTCATCATCTAGACGCGAAAAGATATATAAGGCCACGACCTCAAACAATTGTACAAAACACATCTCATCACTTCATTCACCATCCTCACAACAAATCCCAATACATAACAACCACAAAAAATGACATCCCAAAAGCTCATCGCCATCATCGGGGCCACAGGCAACCAAGGCGGTTCCGTAGCGACAACATTCCTCCAAGACCCAGACTGGAAAGTCCGCGCCCTTACTCGAAACGCCTCAAGCACCAAAGCCCAAGCCCTAGCATCTCGCGGCGCCGAGGTCGTCGAGGCAGACATTGACAAGCCGTCTACTCTCGCTGCCGCGTTCGAGGGCGCCAACGCCATCTTTGCCGTCAGCGACTTTTGGGGTCTGTATGGAGATCCTGCCAACAAGGAAAAGGCCAAGCCTGGACAGGCTCTTAATGAGTGGGCTGGTGAGCATGAGACGCAGCAGCTTAAGAATGTCATCGATGCAGCTGCCAAGGTTTCTACTCTTGAGCGGTTCGTCATCTCGGCCCTCTCAGATGCTACAAAGTGGTCACAGGGTAAATACACACACGTGTACCACTTTGACTCCAAGGCCAAAGCGGTTGTGTACGCGAAAGAGACTTACCCTGAGCTCTGGGCCAAGACCAGTGTCTACCAGGCAGGTCTCTTCCTGGGTAACTTTGTCCAGAATCCCCTTACCCAACCCGTCAAGGCAAGTTTACTTAGTCCAACAGCCCACAAACACTCCTAACATGTTTCAGAACGCCGAGGGAGTCATCCAGTTCATCGGACACATAGAACAAGACGTCAAGCTCCCCCTCATCGCCGCGGAAGAAGACTCAGGCCCCTTTGTCAAGGCCCTCCTACAGCAGCCCGCAGGCGTCAACCTCATCGGTTACAGAGAATGGATCTCTCCCCGCGAGTTGGCTGCTGCCCTGACAAAGGTCACGGGTCAAAAGGCAGAGGTCGTCACCCTTCCCAAGGGGCAGTTTCCTCCTGGCATTCCTGAAGACCTGAAGGCTGAGCTCGAGGATAACTTTGCCTACTTTAATGAGTTTGGCTACGAGGGGAGGGATGATCCTAGTTTGACTCATCCTCGAGACGTAAGTTTACCTGTGGGGTGTTGTTGTGGATGGCTGCTTATACCAGATTTAGTTAAAGTTTCCTCCATCTCTTGAGACCTCTGAGGACTATTTCAAGAAGCAGAATTGGTCCAAGGTCTTTGGTGCTTGAGAAATCGAAAGGTGGGTTCATTGGGGAGCAAGATAGGGGTTAAAGGTGGCCGTCAAGATCCCGAGTTGCCACTCATGTTCTCTATAGCAAGCACCAGGTAGTCAAGTTGACTTTATGAAAGCGGGTATCACAGTTGGAGAGTCACATCAGGTTCTGTCACAACAACTTGCTTTCTGTATTCACTCGCCTACCAACCTTGCCGTCTCACTCCAGTTGATCAATCCCCCACAAGCCAAAGGGTCTGACACCATCAGGTTAAGTTATCCAAGACGGATGGCCTATACTTGTTCGACAAGCCCCAGACTCAAGAGACCTAACACCCCGGGGGGCTTTACTACCCATCGCTAGGCTCCTCCTCGGTCATGTAACCCTTCCTGAACGGCCCATCATCTTGAAAGGAGACAGGCTCCTCCTAGGTAGCCAGTCTCTTCAGCCGATTAAACAGAGGAGTGCCCCAGCCAGTGACAGGGTCCCACCCCTTGACCGCTTTCCAGCCAGCATTGGGGATCACGGGCGCAGGAAGACGAGCGTAACTCATACCCGTACAGCCTTCAGACTTGCCTTGGGTAATGCTAAACACTGTTAGGTCACTATCAAGGTACAACTGGACGGATACTTACTCGGTGAAGCCTGCCTTGCCAGTCCTGTAGAGCCAGGGATTCAGGAAGCCCATCGGGGGCTTACCCTTCTTAAATCTCTCATTGTTGATGAGAGCAATCATGGCACCAAATGTCGGAGATGCAACGCTATATTCCGTGTCAGCAACCGTCTGTTTCACCGGATTCATACAGAAATACAGGCCAGGCAACATACCTTGTTCCTCCACCAAACCACTGTTGGCCACGGACCATGATCTGGTGGTTCCACACAAGAGCCGCCACATCTGGGTAGGCTCTACCGTTGGGGTTATAGTAGCCCTTCCACTCGTTCCCGTGCTTCCTGAGGTACGCCTTGACAGCCTGTTCCTGCCACCAGGGGCGCGGAAAGACTTCGGAAAAGCCACCGCTGGATCGGTTCCAAGCAACCTCTGGACTATTCCCCTCTGTGCCACCTACAGCTGTCACGTAGGGACATGACGCTGGGAATGTAGGGAGGAGCTTCTTTTTATTCTTGCCGTCGTTGGATTTGCAGGAGTAACCTGTGCCAGTATTGCCAGCGGCTACAATCATCGAAACGCCGCGAGTGCCAAGTTGGCCAAACATATTGCAGACCTGGCGAGCATAGGACTTTGAGACGTGCTGCTCGTTCGCTCCATATGAGATGGCGATGACTTTGGGTAGGTCCTTGTCAGAGAGGTTGAGGAGGTATTGGAGAAGCTCGAGCCATGGTTCAGGGTATTCTCGCTGTGTTGTATTGATCTGTGGAAAGCTATCGTCGTCAGCCTCAGCCATGGTTTCACACACCAACTAAACTTACTCGAGGTCGGGAATTAGGTTCGGATTCATACCCCCAACAGAGATGAATCGAACGGGCACCTTGTCGGCGAGCGCGATGGCGTACTGGACATCCATGTTTGCTTCGACTTGAGCAACAAGGGGGGTTTGCTGGTTTAACCCTCCGTTGACGAGGGAGACGGAGAAGTTGGCACCCTTCAAGTCGGGCGCAAACCTTTCGAGAAACAATTCAAGGTCTGAAAACTGCGCATTTTGCTACACAAAGTATGTTAGGGAAACACGTCTCAAGTGGACAAGGTAACTTACTTCAAGGAAGCCAATGATACCGTACTCTGACTTCCGGTGTGCACTTGGGTAGTTACGCAAAGGCATCTTGTACATCTTTCGCAGGCATGCTGGGGTGACCTGTGCCTTGCATTGTTGTAGGTCAATTGGTCCATTGCCTCCATGGTTGCCGTCGTTGTTGTTGCCGTAAGCCCTCGCCTCAATGGCTCCCTCCCTCTTCTCCAAGGCTGTCGACTCTTCAACGGCGCGTGCCTTCTTTTCTGTAGGGAAGAAAGTCGTAGGCTGGATGGTGGTGATGTGGTCGCGGACTCCAATGGGGACTGAGTATTCTCTCGTTCTCACAACTTGTTCATCGTCGCGAGCAAAGATGCCAAAGCGAGTGCTGAGAAGACTATCGGCCTGGCCGACCGTAGTGCGAATATGAAGCCACTGGCCTTGGTCACGGATATGATGCTCCGGCACACCAGCATCAGAGAGCCAGCGCTTGACGGATTCCGTGGCAGCGCGAGAAGGGTGGAGCAAGGCTTTGGCGGCGTCGCGAGAGAGGTGCTTGCCATAGTTCACATGAGAGGGATTCGAGATTTCGCTGAGAGTTCGCTCGAGAAGGAGGTGATCCTCAGACTCAAGGCCGATGGAGAGTTCAATAGGCTTGTCGGGGGGGGGAGAGCTGGATTCCTCCCAACCCTCCGGAGTCCCGTCCAGTGATTCAACCACAACAGGTCTTGCAACGGCTGTCGCAGCGATGAGGAGAAACCCCCAAGTCTTGATAAGGCTGATAGCCATCATAGCTTGAAAGTTGTGTTGTCAAAGATTATGAAAAGGTTGATGTTGCTCGTCAAGATGATCTTGAGAGCTTGTCTTGTCCTCAACACCACACCTGCGCATCAACATCCTTTATATCCTCTCAACGCAGCAACAACAGCATCATATCGGATATCTCTCATTTCGATATAATACCCTTGCTCCAATCGCTGGTCATATTGTAGTTGTGGCTGCTTTTCCTCCCGATCCGGCAGGTGGCTGTAGAGAACAATACTAAGCCATGTCTTGATATTGTTCGTGGCACGCACCACCAACAGCAATCCAACGGTCCCGACAGCGTGGGCCAAAGCGTAATTTCACCTCAGCCAAGTGCAAGGGATTCCTCCATTGGGGCCACCATCTTCTTCATTGCGAACAACAGTTACCTGATTTGGGAACGTCTGGATTGTGGCTGTCAGGCGGGAATTCTTTGTCCCCGTGGATGCTTTTCTAGAAGAACGGGTAGAAACCTCAAACTTCCGGGTATAGCATGGAATATGATTTACCCGTTACACGAGGTCTAAGTCGGCATCTCGTATCGTCGTGCCGTGACAGTTGAGTTTCGCCATCTTGTTTGAGTGAAAGGTCAGTTCAGCCCTGTAATCAGGCCAGGAACGTGATTACTCCTTCACGAACGTCATCAAGAGGTACTTGCAAAAGCAAATACAGTCTCTTCCTGAGTGTTCCAGACTGACCTGTTGGTCCCATCCCAAGTCCAACCTGCAGCCTGCCGTCAATATTTGCCCAAGCTATGGCCTCAGCTGAAGGGACCAGCATATCCAAGCTTCGACTGTGTCCAGTTATGTTGGAGTTTATCATGTTGTTCTAACTCTGTGGCACGCTCTAACTTGTCATGTGGTGCACTCTGGGTCCAATGTTTCGGCTGTTGGTCCATCAAGATCTCTGATTGTTTGGCTCGTATTGGGAATGCTGCCTGCCGTGCACTTGCGGGAATAGTTGCACCTCTTGTCATACAGTAGCTGGATCGCTGGCTGAGAAACAGAGCCAATCACGCTTTCCCCGATGCACGGAATGCTAGCTAGTAGATCTCTCTCACAACCAACAGTGTCTTAAGTTGATCGGAAGGCGGGCCGCTCTTCAGCGGGATCCAATGGCTTCGTACGGAGCAGTATGTACGTATCCCTTTCGCCAAGTGAAAGGCCTCACACAGTAGATGCGTCGCGTATATTTCGCTCGGTTCGGTATCCGCGATTAAGATAGGACGGGGATTGACGTCGCTCTTTGGCAGCAGCTGTCATGGATCAGCGCCTCTTCAGACAGGGTAGGAAATGAATGAGGCCTTCTGCTGTCAGTCAACAGATAGGTCACCAGCCCTTTCAATCACCGCACAGAGAACTGCGGGCCCCGACTCTGTGCGCTTGAGCTTGGATCCATCACGGAAGCCGTCACCAGTCGCAAGGCTCATCAGTCAGAGCTTATCCTCCGCCTTGGCTGTGACATGACCAATACCAAAGACACTGTGGAGAGTTACACACCGCTGTACCGCGTCCCACTGTGGTCTCTGTTAGCACAAGTTCAAGGACCATGCAATTGGACAAGTCTTTGAGCCGAGCACCTCCACAAGAGGAAGCGACATGATGGTGGACACCACAAGTCGAGACGGCTAAGGAGAGGGGCAACATAGGTCAAGAACAACCCATGAGAGGCATCAGACAGAGACTTGTCGTCGCACGATGTGATATCTCTTCAAGCCCATGCCCATGGCCCATGGAAGGGCAAGGTACATTGCAGGTCCATCGGCACATCGGTCTCACGGTGATGGATGCTGCTGTGTGCCAAGTCTTGACGGAATCTGTAGCCTTTTCGCTTGGTATCAAGGCGCAAACTGTGACTGACCTCTCCGGGGATAGGCTATTGCAGCCGAAATTAGAGAAGGAAATTGGTTAATTCTGAAAGTCTGTCTCTTAATGCAGGGTAGTTCTGTTTACGTAGATGCTGTTGAGAGTCCCTGGAGAGGTGCAGCCTGATTGACGGGAAGCGGCCATCGTGAAGCAGAGGGTACTCTAGTGCCTCCTAGCAGGCAGATAAATCATGGCCGTAGTTTTAAGCAAATCGAAAGAAGTTGAGGCACAAATAATATCGATCCAGGACTGTAGCCTTGACTGCCGTTTGATCATACAGATACCGGTTGTCTTGCTCAAGTATCTCCAACTGAAGCCTCAGGTTTCCATTGTGAGGTCCCGCCTTCCTCACCGCAAGGCCCGCAGCCTGGCCGCCAAGTGGGCCACAAATCTCCCAGCAGGCAGCACTCCAGCCTCCCCAATTCCCTCCCCCCTCATTGGCCCAAATTCTGCCATCTCACAATCAGTAACCCTCCTCACCGCCCTCAAAATCCTCTATATAACGTCGCCCTCCCTCCCAACATTTTACTTCTTTTTCTTTTCTCCTTAGCTCTCTTTGCCTTTTGGCTTAGATCAAGTGTAGTATCTGTTCTTTTCAGTTTAATCTCTGAAAGGTCTCCAAGGAGACCAATCGTGATTATTCCTATTTTTGAACCTCGGGCGGTTTCCTCTGTGCTTGCACATGATTCCGTCCACAGTGTCCCTGGTATTACACTGCCTCCAGGCGACGCGAACACTTGTTGAGCTCAACGCTTTTCATTGCTGGCTCAGGCTTGCCTGGGCAGTGAAGAAGATCGGCCTTTGCACTGTAGAATCGAGGCATGCTTGAAATTTCAACGTAGAAGCAAGCAATAAATGTGTGCTTGCGTAAAGGAAAAGTTGTGATGTGAACGTGGGTGTCGTGCCAAATCCATCTCCAAACTGCCCATCGTAAGCTTTCACCTCTTGCCCAAGCTCTCTTTCCACGGGGTAAATCAATCTTCCCGCTCCCATCCCTAGCGTAAACCAAAACACCTCCAAACAGAGCCTCATCCGCAGAGCCTCACCCACTTTCAACAACAAAGAACCCGCCGCCCGCCATGTCCTCCGACAACCCCCTCCTCGACCCCTCCATCTTCGCCCACCTCCAGGAGAAGATTGACGAGGAGACCCGCGTCCGTGATAACCTCACCCAGATCATCCAGCGCCTAGAGCGCGCCGTCGCTACCGCACAGGGTCTTCTCTCGCGCGTCCACTCTACGCCCCGCGCTCGCTGTCAGTTTTCTTCTTCTTTTTTTTGCCATCGTCCTCCGCCTTGTCTGCGATCTAATCTGCTGAGACCACTGTGATAGACCCTACGCTTGTGTCCCAGGTTGAGGATGCCATTAAGGAAGAGGTTACCATCGTGGGAGAGTTGAGCGCTGTTGCCAGCCAGCACCCATACTACAAGTACGTTTGTCTAGCCCACCACCGGCTGAAAAGCATCAAAATCTAACCCAGCCGCCCAGGTACAACGGCAAGTGGGCTAAAACCGTCCAAAACGCCATCGGCACTGTTGTCTACACTGCCTGGCTCGGCGGCCTAGGCTCAGACTCCCACCCTGCCTCCTTGGGCCGTCTCCTCACGCTCGAGCAAGTCGGCGCCGTCTTCCAAGGTCCACCACCCATCCTCCATGCAAACAAAGAAAACCCCTAACTGACCTCATACAGTCCCAACCAACCTGAAGGACCGTGATGCCTTCCACCTCACCATCGAAGAGTACCTCCTCTCCCTGACGGACCTGACTAATGAGCTCGCCCGTCTGGCCCCCAATGCCGTCACCCACGGTGACTTTGAGCTGCCCCTCGTTATTAGCGGGTTCATCAAGGATCTGTTCGCTGGGTTCCAGCTGTTGAACCTCAAGAACGATATTCTGCGCAAGCGCGCCGATGCTGTCAAGTATGACGTCAAGAGGGTCGAGGACGTCGTCTATGACCTGAGCCTGCGTGGTTTGGTCAAGAGAGCTGGCGAGGGTGACACTGAGATGGCTGCCGCTGAGTAAAAAGCGGATTCTAACATGGATATCAAATCGTTTAAAAGTTAGATGGTTATCATTGATCGACTCAATCAAAATCTGCGTCGTTTAGTTTGTTGCTTCCTTCCTGTGACAACATCCTCTGTGACAACATCCTTAAACAAACATGCACGAGGTACAATGCCAGAATACGAGAGTACGTAGTTAACATAGAAACGTCTATTCCCCGTAAAGCGCTCAAGGCGCCAATGTAGTAGAAACCATGCAGCCCCCTATCACCGGGCTAACGATATGGAGTTCATGCGAGTTTTGTTTACAATAATATACACCATGCTCCTCTTCCCAAACCTCCAATACATGTCTCGCCAGACGACCATCACAGGCGAGTTGAAGCCAGAGTGCTTCTGTTCAGTCGTGTCTAAACGTGCACTTGTCTCCTCTGGCGCATTTGCCCTGCTGCCAGAACGTACAAGGCTTTGTCCCAATAAGTGCTTTGTTTGCTGGTTTGTGCGGTGGCAGCGTGCCTCGCTTTCTTCGCCCGTCTTTCCCTTCGCGATCACCCCTGCCTCCGTGGTGATCATCACGGTTACGATCATGGTCACGGTCCCTGTCGTGCATGCGCTCCCGATCTCGGTCCCACTCCCTGTCCCGATCTCTATCGCGTTCTCGGTCTCGATCTCTATCCCGCTCCCAGTCCCGTTCCGCCGCTGGAGGCGGGGGCGGAGCAGCTTGTTGTCCTTGGGCCATCTGACTGAGCAACATGTACTGCTGGTAAGATGGATCGTTCGGGTTCAGATACGAAGCCGAATTCGAGGCTGGAGCTTGCGCTGGCTGCTGAGATGGCTGGTTGATAGCCGCCAAGATGGATTGGAGCTGACTGTCAGGAATTTGCCCCTGCTGTTGGGGCGCAGCGCTGGCCTGGGCCTGTTGCTGAGCCGGTTGCTGGCCACCAGTCATCTGCTGCAGCAGAGCCATATACGGGGCATATTGTTGCTGCTGCGCATAGTATGCTGCCCAGTCCTGGGGGTTGGACGGGGGTTGGCCAGCTGTAGTGCTTGCTGTAGTGGTTCGTTGGGCATTGGCTTCGGCTTCGGCTCTGGCTCGTTCTTCGTCTGCTCTCTTTTGTCGTGCCATCATCTCTCTGTTGAAACCCATCTGCCACTCGCGAACCTTCTCTGGATCATGTAGAATCCACTCTGGAGGAGATGTGGCTGGAGCTGGTTTGTTGGCCAAGTTCTTAGCGACGCCCTCAATAGCACCTCCACAAAGACGAGTAGCGGTATCAGTGTAATGGTAAGTACGCCAAACATCGGTCGTAGCTGGAGCAGGATCCCGCCAGTTCTTAACTTTGTCGGATCTCAGCAGAGTAAGAACCTGTTCTGCAGCTGCATTACCGGCGACAATAGGCAGATTGTCACTCGCCATGCCATGGCTTTGCTGGGACGAGGAACCAGGCTGTGAAGACGATGGGGGGGCTGAAGGTGCTCTTTGCAGGCGACCCAAGATCGAGTCGAGACGGTTTGACGGGTTCTCCTTCGCATCGATACGCTGGAATGCCGAGTACAGAGCCCCGTCGAGCCCCATTTGCTGCTCATCTCGCCACCGAAGCTGAAGCTCTTGAAACTTGGCATCATCCGGCAAGTACTGAGTTTTCCGGTCACTGCTACCAACCGTCTCCGGTGGAGGAGACTTGGGTGTTGGTGGGATGTCGTCCGGATCAGTGTAAATGGCCATGAGTTCGCGCTGCTCCCTCTCTGCGATACGCTGCTGCTCATCCGTGGTGAAGGTGACATTTCCTCCCCGATTCACAAAGTTCTTGTTTCGGGTATCATCTGGTAGCCTCGAGAAGTCGGTCGCAACAGGTCCGACCCAAGGCTGATAAGGAATATCATCGTCCTCATCATCATCATCCACGTTTGCACGTTGCTTGAGAACCATACCCTCAGATCGATCGTCACCGGCATCGCGAATCATGTTGACCTCTCTACCTTCATCCTCAGCCTCTTCCTTGTGGAAGATTTTGACCTGAACAAGTTCACTCTCAGGCTTCCAGCTGACTCGGAGCTTGCGGCGAGCTTCCTTGCGAAGACGCTTGGCCTTTTCTTCCGGCGTCTCGGACGTTTCAGGACCATTGGTTTCTTTGGGGGCAGCCGGAGAGTCGGCCTTGGGAGCATTAATTGAATCAAGAAGTGAGGCAATGCCAGACGACAAGGAGCTCGTTGTTGACGATGAGCCGTTCTGGGGCACATGCGGTTTGGGCTCGCTGCGTGACGTCTTGGGAGTTGGCTTGGGTTTGTCCTCCGCTGTTGACTTGTTCTCTGGCTTGAGCCCAGGCTTGGGTGCAGACTTGGCCACGGGTCTGGATTTGCCAGGCAAGATAGAAGCAGCTGCCGCTTTCGCTGCAGTCGTCTTGGATGCAGATTGAAGTTGAATCTTAGGCTGCGCAAGCTTCCTACTAAGAGAGTTGCCGGTTGATTCTATCGCAATCTTCTTCACAGTCCGTGTGTCGGCCTCTTCATCCCGGCCACGCTTGGCAGAGTGATCATTCCCAGATTTGGAGCTTGACTTTGCTCTGCTGGCAGCCGAGGTTCCCGTGTACCCGGTGGCCGTCTCTGGTTCGGACGCCTTGAGCTTCTTGATCTTGGCAGATATCTCCTGAGTGAGCTCCTTGACTTCGGCATCACCCTTGTCGGCGAACCTTTTCCGCACCGTCTCAAAGTTTGTTGTTTCGGCGATCTTCTTCGTCATGGGGAAATGGGTAAAAAGCTCGAGGACAATCTTTGGGAATTTCCCAGAGAAGTCACTCGATTTGATACACATGATCAATGCATTCACCAGACTCAGAACCAACTTCTGGTGGCCGCCGAGGTTATCCAGAACCGCGTCGTCCGCATGCTCGATAGTAGCATCCAAAGCTCGATAGAGAATCTCCTTCTTCCTCTCAAACTCCTGTCGGAACTTTGTAATCTCAGACTCGGCCTCCTTGTCCTTGATGGCTTGGTCGAGCTCCTGCTTGGCGCGATTCATCTCACCACGAAGCTTGATAAAGTATTCACCCGCTTGCTGCACACGGCCTGCGATGAGCGCATTCGTCCTTGCAACAGACTGCTCTACGTGAACTATCCCAATAGCGTCCCATGCAGCAGCATCAGCAGGGTCTGTCGGACGAGTAGCAGAGCGGATCTGAGTATTGTTAGGCTGATGTCTGTTGATGTAGGATACAACCCTGGACTTACTGGTTTGTTGCGCACCTCCTCCAACTCCCTCTTCGCCTTCTTCTCCGCCTTGTTTTTGGAGGCTTCATCCGACTTGAGCTGCTCTTTGAAGGCATGAGGATACTCGGTATACTTAGGACGTCGTTTACCAAGCCCCTTCATAGCACGATCGAATTCATCCAACAACACCTTGGCCTCGATTCGCCTCTCGTCCAGCCCACCCTTATCAGGCGAGGGACGATATTGACTTGTGAATCGACCCTGAACCTCACAAGGGAGGCTGTATCCAAGCTCAGGAACCATTTGTCGTCCGCTACGGGCGGGTAGAGCGACAAGTGGGGCAAGCTTGTCGTAGCTTTTGGGGGCGGGAAGCTTTGTCGCTCCATCGTAGATTAGATACGGGAGGCCTTTGATGGCGGGATGTTTTGCTTGGGCAGCCTTGGAGCGTTTGTTGAACTGGGCGATCAACTGTGCATCTTCGGGCGAAGGTGTTGGTGCTGACAGCGTGTCGATGTCATCCACCTTCTTCTGTGCAGGAGATCCAACAGGCGAGTCGGCATGGACTGTTGCAGGCTCCGGCGTCGGCGTTTCGGGGGCGCTCTTAGCTGCCCGCTTCCTCTTCTTTGCCGGAGGTTCAACTACGTTGGGCTGAGGGACACCTGCGTCTTGATCAACGACCGCCTGTTGTATCATGTACTGGGGGGTTGCGGTAGGTGGTGGCGAAGAGTTGGTCATGAAGGGCGGTTGTTGTTGATGCACAGGCTGCTGGAAGTTTTGGTTCGGCATAGGTTGAGTGGTCTGCGAATAGGCAAGGGACTGTTTGGGGGCATATTGTGCCTGGGAGTATGGTTGCTGCTGCTGTGGTTGCTGCTGCTGGGGCTGATGTGGTGGCTGTGTTGGCTGCTGGTGCGCCTGTTGATGAGATTGTTGAAAATTGAGTTGTTCGTTTGATTGAGGTTGAGGAGTCTGGCCATTCACTGGAGGGGAGAATGCAGCTTGACTATAAGGCTGCTGGTTTTGAACAGGAGACTGCTGAGGTGGCCGGCTGAAACCATGGCCATGGGCGAAAGTGCCAGGAAGTCCCTCAAATTGCTGAACAGGAGTATGACTTTGTTGTCGGCTCGGTTGAGGTATTACGTGAGGTTGAGAATACTGCTGTATCGGGGACTCGAAGGAGGGTTCGTTGGGTTGAACCAGACCATATGAAAATGTGGAAGAATGAGGATGGCTTGAAAGCTGGCCAACACCAGCCATGGCATTGTCCAAGTCAATCTTGCCATGTTGGCCATACAGATCCGAATGGATATCGCTGAAGGCTGGATCCATCACATCTTGAGAGGGCTGCGAGAACTGCTGGTTCAATCCCAGCGAATCATGCCCTGCATGATAATTGCCTTGGTTTGGTTGTGACCCATGAAGGCCACTGGTGAGAAACGCGTTGTTCTGGTCAGAGTCGAAGAAGTTGGATGGAGAGGCGTCCTGAGGGTTGATGTGAGAGTACGCAGCTTGATCAGTCATGGGCTGAGACCAAGCCTGGTGAGGATCATATTGACCATTTTGACCAGCGAAGGCATAGTTATTATGCCATTGTTGCGTCTCATCAGCGCCATTCTGGCCATTGTTGGACCAGGATTGCATCTTGCAATAGGGCGATGATTGAGGCGGCAGCCGCCACGGCAGCAACGCAGCCTCAAAGATCAATTAATGGGCAATTATAGAAGCTAACGCATGTTGTTAGTTAGCGATCATCGCTATGGGCAGATTGTGTGGATGCGTGGACGAAATCGAGCGATGGATGCAATGCGGGAGAGACCCGGTTCAGCAAGATGCAAAGGGTGTGGTGGGCTTGGATAGGCGTTGATGTAGACATGTTTACAGCCAGTGGCTGTTGATCAGGAGACGGGAGGAGAAAGTACTAACACACAGAGATTCGATGCAGGGAGACCTGGGGTGGGCTTCTCCTGTTAGCGGAGGATTTCCGGTTACCAATGGCTGCAGGTTACCCACCATAAAACGACGCTAGGCGGCAACGGGAGCGATGACAAGGGTCCAGGCGGGAAGTGTTGAAAAAGGCAATGAATCTGTTGAAAGCAATGCAAACCATCAGCGAGTCTGGTAAAACAAAAAATGAGTGGTGGTGGGAATATGAAAATGATTGTTGGATCAAAGAAGAATATTGTAAAACTGGATTCCTGTCGATAGTTAAGAGAGCGAGCGAGCGAGTAAATGAATGAATAAAGGACCACCAGCAGAGACCGCCAACAAATGCTGAGCCATCTTGAACCACGGTCGGACAAAGGCTCGAGCGCAGCCAGTTGGGAGACAAAGAACCCCGGAAAATGGGATGGATAAGCTGGATGCCAAATTAATGAATTGGCTTTTGTCGGCAGAGCTTTGCTCCTTGTGGTGATAGAATTGCCTCGCTCGTTGAGAGGCATTGTAGAAAGATTTCTGGTGGTGGGTCCACTGGTCTTTGGATGCGTGCGCCTCCATTTAGCGTAGTCCCTGCTGCTGAGCCTGCCTCTGCCTGCGAGACTGTCGCGGCCTTGGCCGTTCTGGTGGTGCTGGCAACCTGAATGTTATCACCTGGCCCCCTGCACCAGGTCGCCCGACCAAGGCCTGCAACGTCGCAGGAGGACGCTCGCTCAGTGGCTGGCGCGCCTTTTCCTGACTCTGGATGCCCTCTTTTATCAAAACACTCGCCCGCAGCTTAGGTGCGCGTTCGCATCTAGGTTCGCCAGATTGCAGATACCTGGATTTCGTCACTGCGCTCAAGCCTGGAAGTCTTGGTTACCCAGCCGCCGCAGCTCAGCTCTCTGCTGATGCAAAGGCAAAGACGACGCTGAGAAGCCTTTATCTCCAAAGCGAGTCTCCACGACGGTCGGTCACCAGCTCCTCATCTTGCAATTTTAAATGCTGCAGATTTCGAGTGGTTGATTCCATTCTTCATAGAGAAATCACAGATACAATGCTGCTTCTTTGATTCATGGTGATGGCGCAACAAGCCGCGAAGAATGACGCGACAGAGGTGATTGAGCGTGTTGTGGAGGGGAAGGGGATGGGGTTAAGGATTGGGCATACCCTGTGATTCAGACAAAGGATTCGATTCTGTGAGCAACTTGATCCGTCTTCCTACCCGCGAGGTGCAGAGAAAACCTGTCCCATCTGTATATTGCGCAAGTCGCTCGCCGCTTACAACATTATCGAACCGTAGGTGTGTCCTGTCGGGAAGGCAAAGGATTGATAGCACAAGGGCGACACGCCGAGGTCCGCCTAAGCAATGTGCAGGTAGGCAGCTGGACCGGACGTAGACGCAGGCCAGATGGAGGACGTGAACGCGGAAGAATCGAATCGAAATCTTAAGCGCCACCAGTATCTACCGGCGCAGTTCGTCTGCCGAGCGCCAACGCTGCGTGCTGTCGCGATGAGTGATGCCGGCGTGCGGATGTTGATGGAGTGTCGTCGAGAGTAGGTAGAAAAAGAAGTCCTGGCGGCTTCGCAACTGAGGACCAAGACGTGTTGGATGATGGCCCCATTTCTCAGGCACAAACAACCATTTGGTCTCAGGCATGGCCCCACTCATGTCTCAAGCACGGAGAGTGGACAGGCCGCGCCTACTTCCCCTGGAAGTCAGAAGTGCCTGCCCCAACCGTCGGCCCTTGAATCGGTCCGTGCTCACTCACAGCTTGCGCGCGCCGTCGGGGAGCTATCAACTGAGTGAGCGCCTGGCAACCTACGGTATCGTGGCCTCAAGCTGGCATTAAAACAACACGGTCCTTGACGTGAGGATTCGGCCTGGCGCTTTGCAAGCAAGATTTTTGTCTGCATAGGGTCAAAGTTTCCTCATTGCTTTTTTTGCGCACCCCCTGAACATTAGGGTGGCCAACATCTTCGCCCTTGTCAGGACAGCTCCTGAACTGCGCATCCCACTATCATCACCGCTTTGAGCTCCAACTTTGCCGACGTCATCTGCCACCATGGCCACCAAGGGGAACTCCCTGCGTGATCGCCAAATAGGTTTGTTACGATATACTCAAAGCTTTATGCTGTTATTAACAATATTCTTAGCTTCTCTCAAGAAGATCCTCAACCTCAACGAGACGGTCGAGTCTGCCGAAGCCGACGAAGCGCTCGCAAATGGTCTGCTTGCACCTGTCGCTCCCATCCTTGACGCCGACGGCAACCCCATCTGGAAGGTGTTGGTCTTTGACGACCTAGGCCGAGATGTCATCAGCAGTGTGATGCGTGTCAGCGACCTGCGGTCAATGGGTGTGACCATGCACATGTAGGTCAGTCAAGCGCATTCTTGGGCAATTAACTAACATGATGCGCAGGCACATTGGCGGCGCCAGACACCCGATCCCAGACGTCCCCGTCATCTATCTTCTTGAGCCGAATGCGAAGAACCTCGAGGCCATCACTTCAGACTTGCAAAAGGGACTGTACTCGCCAGCCTACATCAACTTCCTCTCCTCCCTGCCCCGCGTTCTTCTCGAAGAGTTTGCGACACAGACAGCAACCGCGGGAACTTCAGAGCACATCTCCCAGCTATTCGACCAATATCTCAACTTCATCGTCGCCGAGCCGGACCTGTTTAGCTTGGGAATGCAGAACGAGCACACGTATTGGGCTTTGAATAGTGCAGCAACAAGTGATGCGGAGCTTGACCGGGTGGTGGATAGGATCGTGAGCGGGCTCTTCAGTGTTGTTGTTACTATGGGTATGATACCTGGCAGTCATGATTGTCGTGTAAGAAGCTAATTGTCTTTGCAGGCGTTATCCCCATCATTCGATGCCCCAAAGGCGCCGCGGCGGAGATGGTCGCTGCGCGACTCGACCGAAAGCTTCGAGATCACATCCTCAACTCCAAGGACAACCTCTTCTCGGGTCCTCGACCAACCGCATCCTCTGGCACGCCCTCCTCCCGACCCGTCCTAATTCTCCTAGATCGCAATGTTGACCTGATACCCATGCTGTCGCATTCCTGGACCTACCAGTCCCTGGTTCATGATGTTCTTAACATGAAGCTGAACCGAATCACGATCGAGGCTCCGGTGGAAGAGGGAAATCCAGCACGAGGCACATCGAAAAAGGGTTACGATTTGACCGCGAGCGACTTTTTCTGGGCCAAGAACGCTGGCAGCCCGTTCCCACAGGTGGCAGAGGATATTGACGCCGAATTAACCAAGTATAAGGAGGATACAGCTTCAATTACGAAAAAGACTGGCGTGACTGATCTGGAGGACCTCCAGAACGACACAAGTGCAAGCGCTCAACACCTCAAGGCGGCGATAACGTTGCTTCCCGAAATGAGAGAGCGCAAGGGCATCCTCGACATGCACATGAACATCCTGGCAGCCTTGTTGACAGGTATCAAGGACCGCCAGCTAGACAACTACTTCCAACTCGAAGAGGGCATCGTCAAGCAGACCAAGGCCCAAATCATGGAGATCATCAAGGATGACAACAAGGGCACCAACCCTGTCGACAAGCTACGATTGTTCATCATCTGGTACCTAAGCACCGAACAGGAGGTCGGTCGAGTGGAGTTTGAAGGCCTGGAGAAGGCTCTCGCAGAAGCAGGCGCAGATGTCTCATCTCTGCCCTACGTCCGACAGTAAGAATATAGTCAAGCTTCTTCATTTACACCTGCTAACATATAACCAGGGTTCGAGCGACCACCAAGATGACACAACTGACAACCATCAACAACACAACTCAGCCAGCCCAAACCTCAGACCTCTTTGGGCGATTCTCATCCATGTCATCCCGCCTCACTGATCGCCTCAAGGAATCTGGCGTGCCCACCGGTTTGTCGTCCAACTTTGAGAGTCTCATCAGCGGCGTCAAGAACTTCCTTCCTGCCGATCGTGATTTCACCGTCACCAAGATCGTTGAGTCGATTATGGACCCTTCATCAGCTTCTTCGTCTGCGATCGCCAAGACGGAGCACTACCTCTACTTTGATCCTCGATCCGCCAACGCTCGGGGTACCATGCCTCCTCCAAGTGCGGTGCGCTCCGGGGCGGGAGCTAACACACCAGGTGGCATGCCAGGGTCGCAAGCACCCGGACAGACAGCCAGCTTTGGTCAGCGCCGACAAGGATTTAGCGAGGCAGTGGTGTTTACGGTTGGCGGTGGAAGCATGGACGAATATGGAAACTTGCAAGAGTGGGTGAGCCGAGCCGGAGGAGACAAGGCCAAGAAGAGGGTAGTTTATGGCAGCACCGAAATGGTGAATGCTGCAGAATTCATCGCACAAGAGCTGGACAGGTTAGGAAAGGAGGTGGCATCGTGATACTCCTGGATGTTTGAGAATAGATTAATGAATCCTGACTTGATCTGGCCGGGGTGATTGGGCATGTAGCTTGGAGCCTTTGAATCGTGAAATGATTCAATGGCGCAGAAAATTCATTGGAAATTTGAGCTTAAGGCAATGTTTGCTTTGACAACATCCATGACTTATTCCCTGTCGCATGAAGCTTTGGTGATTCTATGACCATTTCGGGAAAACGATGATCCGATTTCGGGTCGTTGGATCGCCCTGACTCCATCCAGACCTCACCAATTGGAAGGACCCAGAGGCAGGGCGCCCTTGCGGCTGCTTCAGTGGAAGGAAGCTACGTACCGACCCGAGAACAACACCTCAGGTGCCAGCGCCAGAGCGAAGGCGCCCCCAAATATCCATTTGCTGGCAAACCCTTCTCTCCCCCATTGATTCTCATCATCATTTGGTACATCGCCAACTCGAGCCCACCATCCAACCTCCACGCGTCCAAAGACATCTTCCAAAACCATCTCCATTGAGACGTCGCGTTTTCTCCATCCCGGTCGCGTCCAAAGAGCCGCTCACCATGGACGAGGCCCCCGTCAAGGCCGAGGGCGGCACCCGCCATCGCGCCGGCTACAAGTCGTACAAGAAGAAGTATAGAAAGATGCGCATCGTCTTTGACCAAAAGATGCATGATGGCGAGGAGCTACATAAGCAGGAGGACAAGGCGGCTGCGCTCGTGAAGCGCCTGGCCGTAGAAAATGAGTAGGTCATCACTCAACAACCCTCAGCCTTGCGCGCATCATCGCTGACCTGTCCCTTTTCCTCTTTGACAGCCGCCTATTGGATATATTACTCGAAATCAACAACTCGCCTCAAATCCCCCCCGAAAAGCAGATCGATCTCTCCCTCGAACCCTCGTCTGACCCCAAGGCATTAGTACTGCCCCTGGATCGAGGCCATGCGGACCGAAAGGAAAAGCCGGGAAAGAAGCTTGAGGACCTTATCAATGGCGTGCCGCACTCATCATACAGCAACGCCAAGGAGACTCTACCAGCTATCGTCAACGAGCTAAAGGCCCCTGAAGGCGAATCGCATCCTTCCGATTTTCTGTCTGCCGACGACATTGACAACTACATCTACGAACTCGACACCAGCATCGATCCAGAATCAACCATCCCAACGCTCGCTCCCCGCGCGCATCCAAACACACACCAGCCTACAAACCCGCATCTTAAGAACCCAACCAGCGTAACAAACTGGCTACGCAAGCACGCCCCGAAGATCTTCCTCCAGGACGGCGAAACCCACGGCGACGCTGATGACGGCGAAGGCGGTCACACCGGCGGACGTAAGACACGAGGCACTCGAGGCGAGCGCGGCGGTCGGGCAAGCACAAGGGGTAAACGTGTCAGCGCTGCGGCTCGCGCCTCGGCGGCAGCAGCAGATCGCGGCGACTGGGACGCCAGCATGGACGAGGACCCCGACTTTGCTTCAACACCTGTGGGCAGAGGCAAGCGCAAGAGGAACGATGACGATACCGGCTACAAACCTCGCGGTTCGTCGACACGACCGAGTAAGAAGAAGCGTAAGAGCGAAGTCGACGGAACTCCCAGCGTGCGCAAGTCCAAGAAGGAGGCTGCTGCGGCCCGAGACGACTAGTACCGCGCCATCGGGTTCTAAATAAGGCCCTTTACTCTTTTTCCTATTTGGGTGATCTTCATCATGAAGCGAAAATAGCCGCCCGATGGAAGAGAGTAGCCTTTGTATTACTACTACCTTTCAAAACCAACAACCACGGACAGTATCCGGCATGTACACGCCTGCCAGGGCAAGGTACATATTGCCATAATTCCAAATGCCATGCCCTCCACACCGCGGTGGATACCCGGCCAGCCGGGCCATCCAGATCGGGACAACCCGGAGACTCACCGGGCCTACGGGGATATCATTCTCATCATTGAGCCCGCCTACGCTAGCCCTGGGGGCATTTTCCATTATCCATCTACACGTGCGGTCTTAAGCCGAGGCATTCCTTTGCGAAGGGTGGGAAAACACAACAAATGAACTGGGAGGGGAGGAGGGGAACCAGGGGAACCGGGGTTTCTGTTTGGGTGAACTTTGTGGGCTTTTTTGGGGATTTCTAGATTCATCTGCATTTTCATTACAGGGGTGTGCTTGGGCTTGATGCCAGGCTACGGACAAATACCGAAGTTTGACAAGAGCACAAGAAGCAAAAGAGGCGTTCAAGCGGCATCTAGGGGCACAGCTACATCCTCATGTACATGTGAGAGAGGTGCGGGACGGACAAGAGGACCCAATGGTTTTGCTTCAAGGCAACTACTTTTGGCTTTGGCGTTGGTCGTATGACTCCTCTGACCCCCTTCTCCCGCTACCAAGAAGGCTAGGAGCAGCGCGTGCTGTGTCATAATGTACTGTACGTATGCACAAGGAGACAACAGGGAACAAGAACAAGGTCGGTTCGGTATCCAGGGATTTGGAGTGTGCAAAAAACTATAAAGCAGGGCTGGGTAGCCCATCTTATCTTTATGTACCCAAGAGCAACCAGGAGTCTTCTATCTACATTGTCTGCCTGCTTGTCTTCCAATACATGACACACGAGATTCATCAGTCAGTCCAGTGGTGTCATCCCCGTCGAAAACCCTTTCCTTCTTTTTCCAAAAGCCCGTTCGTTTCGTTTCCTTATCATACCATAGTAACGGTGGAGGAATACTCTGCATGATTCGTTGCCTTGTTGCCCGTGTTCATACAGGGGAATCTTCATGTGCATGTTTGCTCCTTGACGATGCCGACTTGATGCAAGCCGGCGAGGCATTGCAGTCGACAACTACGAGAGAGACACTGTTCTCTCACTTGCCGGGGAGCCGAGGTTCGATGCTGGCCAGTCACTAACAACACGTCCGACGCCGATTCTCATATCCTTCATAAAAGAAATGGCGACTCTTATGGGTGGAAAAGAGAGACCAAGAAAGTGAAGAGGATGTAGGGATGTGTGAGGGGGTGAAGAGGGGGTGCGGGGGGAGGAGAGAAGTTGTCAAGACATTTACAGCTTCTCCTTGGTGATGTTCTTCAAGCGGCGCTCAACAGCGTTGAGGTACTCGGTGGTGGTGACATAGTCCTCACGACCAGTCTTGCCACAGGCAAGGGCAAGATCCTTGGTCATGATACCATCAATA